>JAUKNM010000151.1:5000-7500 GCA_030765045.1 Tenodera sinensis
TATGTATGTATGTATGTATGTATGTATGTATGTATGTATGTATGTATGTATGTATGTATGTATGTATGTATGTATGTATGTATGTATGTATGTATGTATGTATGTATGTATGTATGTATGTATGTATGTATGTATGTATGTATGTATGTATGTATGTATGTATGTATGTATGTATGTATGTATGTATGTATGTATGTATGTATGTATGTATGTATGTATGTATGTATGTATGTATGTATGTATGTATGTATGTATGTATGTATGTATGTATGTATGTATGTATGTATGTATGTATGTATGTATGTATGTATGTATGTATGTATGTATGTATGTATGTATGTATGTATGTATGTATGTATGTATGTATGTATGTATGTATGTATGTATGTATGTATGTATGTATGTATGTATGTATGTATGTATGTATGTATGTATGTATGTATGTATGTATGTATGTATGTATGTATGTATGTATGTATGTATGTATGTATGTATGTATGTATGTATGTATGTATGTATGTATGTATGTATGTATGTATGTATGTATGTATGTATGTATGTATGTATGTATGTATGTATGTATGTATGTATGTATGTATGTATGTATGTATGTATGTATGTATGTATGTATGTATGTATGTATGTATGTATGTATGTATGTATGTATGTATGTATGTATGTATGTATGTATGTATGTATGTATGTATGTATGTATGTATGTATGTATGTATGTATGTATGTATGTATGTATGTATGTATGTATGTATGTATGTATGTATGTATGTATGTATGTATGTATGTATGTATGTATGTATGTATGTATGTATGTATGTATGTATGTATGTATGTATGTATGTATGTATGTATGTATGTATGTATGTATGTATGTATGTATGTATGTATGTATGTATGTATGTATGTATGTATGTATGTATGTATGTATGTATGTATGTATGTATGTATGTATGTATGTATGTATGTATGTATGTATGTATGTATGTATGTATGTATGTATGTATGTATGTATGTATGTATGTATGTATGTATGTATGTATGTATGTATGTATGTATGTATGTATGTATGTATGTATGTATGTATGTATGTATGTATGTATGTATGTATGTATGTATGTATGTATGTATGTATGTATGTATGTATGTATGTATGTATGTATGTATGTATGTATGTATGTATGTATGTATGTATGTATGTATGTATGTATGTATGTATGTATGTATGTATGTATGTATGTATGTATGTATGTATGTATGTATGTATGTATGTATGTATGTATGTATGTATGTATGTATGTATGTATGTATGTATGTATGTATGTATGTATGTATGTATGTATGTATGTATGTATGTATGTATGTATGTATGTATGTATGTATGTATGTATGTATGTATGTATGTATGTATGTATGTATGTATGTATGTATGTATGTATGTATGTATGTATGTATGTATGTATGTATGTATGTATGTATGTATGTATGTATGTATGTATGTATGTATGTATGTATGTATGTATGTATGTATGTATGTATGTATGTATGTATGTATGTATGTATGTATGTATGTATGTATGTATGTATGTATGTATGTATGTATGTATGTATGTATGTATGTATGTATGTATGTATGTATGTATGTATGTATGTATGTATGTATGTATGTATGTATGTATGTATGTATGTATGTATGTATGTATGTATGTATGTATGTATGTATGTATGTATGTATGTATGTATGTATGTATGTATGTATGTATGTATGTATGTATGTATGTATGTATGTATGTATGTATGTATGTATGTATGTATGTATGTATGTATGTATGTATGTATGTATGTATGTATGTATGTATGTATGTATGTATGTATGTATGTATGTATGTATGTATGTATGTATGTATGTATGTATGTATGTATGTATGTATGTATGTATGTATGTATGTATGTATGTATGTATGTATGTATGTATGTATGTATGTATGTATGTATGTATGTATGTATGTATGTATGTATGTATGTATGTATGTATGTATGTATGTATGTATGTATGTATGTATGTATGTATGTATGTATGTATGTATGTATGTATGTATGTATGTATGTATGTATGTATGTATGTATGTATGTATGTATGTATGTATGTATGTATGTATGTATGTATGTATGTATGTATGTATGTATGTATGTATGTATGTATGTATGTATGTATGTATGTATGTATGTATGTATGTATGTATGTATGTATGTATGTATGTATGTATGTATGTATGTATGTATGTATGTATGTATGTATGTATGTATGTATGTATGTATGTATGTATGTATGTATGTATGTATGTATGTATGTATGTATGTATGTATGTATGTATGTATGTATGTATGTATGTATGTATGTATGTATGTATGTATGTATGTATGTATGTATGTATGTATGTATGTATGTATGTATGTATGTATGTATGTATGTATGTATGTATGTATG
>JAUKNM010000151.1:10000-107625 GCA_030765045.1 Tenodera sinensis
TATGTGTGTATGTGTGTATGTGTGTATGTGTGTATGTGTGTATGTGTGTATGTGTGTATGTGTGTATGTGTGTATGTGTGTATGTGTGTATGTGTGTATGTGTGTATGTGTGTATGTGTGTATGTGTGTATGTGTGTATGTGTGTATGTGTGTATGTGTGTATGTGTGTATGTGTGTATGTGTGTATGTGTGTATGTGTGTATGTGTGTATGTGTGTATGTGTGTATGTGTGTATGTGTGTATGTGTGTATGTGTGTATGTGTGTATGTGTGTATGTGTGTATGTGTGTATGTGTGTATGTGTGTATGTGTGTATGTGTGTATGTGTGTATGTGTGTATGTGTGTATGTGTGTATGTGTGTATGTGTGTATGTGTGTATGTGTGTATGTGTGTATGTGTGTATGTGTGTATGTGTGTATGTGTGTATGTGTGTATGTGTGTATGTGTGTATGTGTGTATGTGTGTATGTGTGTATGTGTGTATGTGTGTATGTGTGTATGTGTGTATGTGTGTATGTGTGTATGTGTGTATGTGTGTATGTGTGTATGTGTGTATGTGTGTATGTGTGTATGTGTGTATGTGTGTATGTGTGTATGTGTGTATGTGTGTATGTGTGTATGTGTGTATGTGTGTATGTGTGTATGTGTGTATGTGTGTATGTGTGTATGTGTGTATGTGTGTATGTGTGTATGTGTGTATGTGTGTATGTGTGTATGTGTGTATGTGTGTATGTGTGTATGTGTGTATGTGTGTATGTGTGTATGTATTTTTTTTTTTTTTTTTTTTTTTTTATTTATTGCCAATACACAGCATGCCCCATTACTTAGTAATATTACATGCTTTTTATACATTTGAATAGTTTTAGATTTTACAAAGTTACAATTGTTTATAAATTAAACTATTTGGCTGATTATGTTATTTGCAATATTCGTTATAGTTTGTCAAAATCGATATTGTTTATAAAAGATATAAATTCCTTAATATATTTGTTTGCAAGTTCATTGTTTGTTACTGGCCACTGTCCACCTTTGTTTACAATACTTTGTTTTAGTTTCTTTCTTTCAATATCTAACAGAGAACACTCGTATATTAGGTGGTTTACATTTTGGTTCTGATTATGACACTTGCACAAGGCACTTTCCACTATCTTGAACCGATGGTAATATTCTCTTGTTTTTCCATGTCCTGTTAACATTGCTGTAATCTGTCCATTTAGTGGTATCTTCACTTTTAGGCGTTCTTGCACCGAGGGAAAAAACATTTTTGTGGTCCTTCCTTTTGTGGTTGAGTCCCATTGTTGTTGCCAAGTATATAGTGCTCGCGCCTCTGCTACTTTGATGATGTGGCTTCTTGGGATCTTATTGTAGATGACGTTTCCACTGTCCTTCTGTGCTGCTTCCTTCGCCAACTTATCTGCCATCTCATTCCCATAAAGACCCACGTGCGCCTTCACCCATTTCATGTAGACTACCCAGCCACTGTCCTGTAATAATCTGATGTTTGCTTTTATTTCTTCTATTATTTTGTTACGAACTTTGCCATTTTTAAGGAGTTCTAGTGTAATTAAACTGTCAGTGTATATTACTAGTTTCTTTTCACTGTCCTCCATCTTCTTGTTACAGAGTATTTCTTTAAGCGTTTGTAAAATTGCGACCTGTTCTGCCTGGTTATTGGAGCAGTGTGTGGCAAGTTTGAATTGTAATTTTTTTACTAGTTCCCCATTTTGAAAGATGACTCCTGCTGCACCAACTTTTCCATCTACTTTGCTACCGTCTGTGTATATTTCTGTGTTGCATTTTGTTCCTTCCTGTGCCTCTTTTACGATCAATCTGTCTGCAGGATGAGGCCACTCGCTCAGTTTGGGAACTTCTTCAACTTTTTCATTTGCGCTTGCTGAATGAGTGTCTTTATATATTTCTAAGACTTCTTTTATTTTTACATTTATTGGCAGGACTGCTGCTAGTATGCAGGATGCTTCATATGATACAGTTCTGTACGCTTTGGAAATCTTTATATTCATCAATCGTTGTACCCTTTGATATTTCAACATATGTTTCCTTTTTTGAATCGCTTCATTCCATACCTGTACTCCATATAAGAGCATTGGAAGTATAGCACCTTTGTATATTATTCTTAAAGCTCGTTGTCCGAGGCCCCAGTTCAGCTTGGCAGATTTACTTAATGCATTTATGAGCTTCACGCATTTCTCTGACACTTGATTTATGTGCGCCCCAAAGCTCAATTTATTATCAAATAATATACCCAGGTATTTTAGTTGTTGTACCTGCTCTATTGTCCTGTTGTTTAAATACAAATTCATTTTACTTTTTTCTTCCTTCCTTTTTCTGGATATCAGCATAGCTTTTGTTTTAGTGATGTTGAATTGGATCTTGTACTGCTTTGCCCAATCTTCTATTAGCTTTAAATCGGTATTTGCGTACATCTCTGCTATTCTGAACGTTTCTCCTGATGTTAGCAGCAGCAAATCATCTGCAAATACCACCACCTTACTTTGTTTCGTGAATTTTAGGTGGAATAAGGTGTTATACAAGATATTCCAGAGTCCTGGACCACAGCAGGATCCCTGAGGGCAGCCCTTTGTGACCTCTTTTTCTACCTCACAGTGATTGAGTGAGAGTTTAGCTATTCTGTCTCTGAAATATGTTTTAACTAAGTTATATAGATTCTTTGGGCACTGCAAGTTCCTTAAATTTTTGAGTATTCCGGGCCACCAAGCAGCATCGAACGCTCCCTTCACATCCAGGCTGGTTACTATTACACTCTTTTTCTGGTCCAATTGAACTTGTATGAATTCTTTGATCGCCAACGCTGCATCAGTGGTGCTTTTTTGTGGAATAAATCCATACTGGTTTGTATTAATTAGATTATTGGTATATGTGTGATGGTTTATTCTATCTATCAATAGCTTTTCTAAGATTTTCCCTTCGATGTTCAATAAACTTATTGGTCTGAACTTTGTGACTTCGTGGCTTCCCTCCTTTCCTGGTTTAACTATAGGGATTATTTGTGATCTTTTCCATATTTTTGGAAAGCATCCTTGTTTTAAGCATTTATTATAAATGGAAGTCAGTGACGATGGGAAATCTCTAAATACTCGCATTATGATATCCTTGGTTATACCATCTTCTCCTGGTGCTTTCTTAGAATTAAATTTTTCAATTATGTTAAATATTTCTTCTGCAGTGAATTCCTTGTCATCTGGTGTAGCCAGTGGTTCTTCTTGTTGTTTTCGAAGTTCTTGTTGTTGTACAGTATCATTTTCTGTTTTGTCTTCTGGAACAAAGTGGTTTAGCATATGAGAAATTGTTTCTTTGATATCACATGTGTAGGTGCCATCTTCTTTTTGAATAGTTGTTAGCGTGAGCTGAGTCCTTATCTTTCCTGCAGCCAATTTATATACTGCATTCCATGGGTTACTTCCTTCTTCTATGGTACAGTATTTTTTCCATGAGTTTAATTTTGCATTTTGTAATTGTGACTGGTATTCGCGTTTCCCTTCTGAGTATAGTATTTTTCTTTGTTCTCTAAGCTGCTCATTATTTACTGTTCTCTGATATCTTCTGCGTAAAGCATTTACTCTTTTCCTTAGCACTGTCAGTTGATCGTTCCACCATGGTACTGTTTTCCTATTTGTATACATTTTTCTTGATTTACTTTTATAAAATGACCTGTCACAAGCTGTTATGATGCATGTATGGAATGTTTCTATTACTTTTTCAGTTTCACTTGTCAGATTTATAACTTTACTAACTTGGTTATCTGTTTCTTTCAGGGAAATTTCTCTTGTCGTACATTTGAATTCCTGCATCAGGAGGGCGAGTAGTATGTTGCTGAATTTTTTAAAATTTTCTTCACTCTTGACGATATACCTTTTCCTTATAATATTATCTTCTTTTATCGGATAAGTATTTGTATTAATTTGTTGTGGTCTACCGATATTGAAGGAAATAATTTTATGATCGGAAAAACTATCTTCTTCTCCGCACTTCCAATTTCTTATGTGCTTGAGTAGCCGATTGTTCGCAATCGTTAGATCTATCCAACTTTGAGCCCTGTTAGTTTCAAAGGTTGGTATTCCCGTATTTTCATTTACAATATGGAATGTTGAGGTGGTGAGAAATTCTTCCAGAACTTTACCTCGTTCATTGTTTATTTTATCATACCATAGCTTGTTCCATGCGTTAGTATCTGCTGCAATAAGCATCCCATGTCCTTTAGTATGGTATAACATTTTTTCTATTTGCCTTATACCTGTTTCAATATCTGCATCATAGTCGAAGTACATACTTGAAGAATAGAATATGTTGTCACTATGCTGGATTTCAATCAGTACACAGTCTTCATTCGAAAGTTGGCTTATTACTGTAGCATCGATGTTATCATTACTAATTATTATCGCAGCTCTCTTTCTTCCATTTCCACACACATAGGTTCTCATAGACCTTGGTATTCCAGCTAATTTATTATTTATGATGTACGGTTCCTGTATGAAAGATATGTCGACGTTAAGTTCATATATAAGCTGTATTAAGTTACTTGTCGCTATTCTCGAGTGTTGCAGATTTACTTGAAAACATTTTAGGTTGTGGTCATCCATTTTAATAGTCGATACTAAGCTGGTATCTCCTCAATGCTGCTATGTAGCTAGGACAGTTGATATCTAGTGTCGAATGATTAGCATCGATTGTACAGCCTTGATTATGTTTAGCATAATTTATGCAATTTATGCATTTGTAATTATCTTCATCAGCTTTACAATCTTTAAGCGCATGGTCTTTCGCGCACTTGGGACATGTTTGGTTTCCATTGCAGTCCTTTGCTCGATGGTTGTATTTGCTACACTTGAAGCAGCGGGTGATCTTATTGTAATCTTTCCAGGTACACATGTTCCAGCCTAGTTTAATCTTTTTACCTATTATTTCTTTTCTTATACTAGAGTTGATTTCAACTACTAAATTTTTGTTTTTTCTTTTATCATGAAACTGGAATACTGCCTTCACTCCCTGTGTGGAATTTTGAAATTCTTCATTCTGCAACATTAGAGCTTCGACAGCGTTTTCAGGGGTGATTTCTTCTGAGACATTAAAAATTATAATCCTTGGGTTCCTCTTCTTTTCCGCTACTGCCTCAAGCTCCTCTCCACATTTCTCATTTATATTTTTGCATATTGTATCAATTTCATTTTTCTCTCCAGACTCAATTAGCAGTAGTCCATTCTTCACCGTTTTAAAAGATTTAATTCCTACCTTCAGCTGCACAGGGTTTACTTTCGTCTTAATAAGAGATCTGATGTAATCCATGCTTTGATTATTTTTACTTTTAACAAACATCTTGTATGTCTTCTTATCGTTTCTAGTCAAAGTCCCGCGTGCAACATCAGAGTAGTTCATCTTCTGACTATCGGGAACAGTAGCGTCCCTGACATCCTGTTGCATCCCGCGTGCAGTTCTAGTGCTTAAAATTGGTGCTGCATTTGGTATCCCAACTAGAGGTCCCCTTTGGCTTCTAGACTGTAACTGACTGTTAGCCTTCTCCAACTCCATTCTTACTTTCATTAGCTCCTGCGATTTTGCACAGTCGTCACTTCTTAATTTTGCTATAGCCTTGCGTAGATCACCAACGGCATGCACAATGTCCTGCTTTAGGTCTAGCCGCATATTTTTGCTAGTTTCGGTTACATTTAAGAGTAACTTAAACGCACCATCAATAAGCTCATCCGTGTCCACATGCGTAATTCGCTGATCCTTTTCCACATGTAAGTTATCTTCATTTAAATTCCCTTTCTTAGTTACACTCTGCGCCATTATGTTCTTCTTCTAACAACACAGAACAATATTACTAAGTAAAATTAACGAAACTTTATCAAAACAGTCAAAATAACCTTAAAATCAAGGCCTCCTACATCCTTCCAATAAACAGTCCTTTTATACCACGAAATTGTTCACACCAATTTTACACAAATCTCGCCAATCAAACTATCCCCGTTTACCCTAATAACTACACAACACTCAAATACTAATATTAATAAAATGAACCACTTTTTAAAATGAATTAACAGCGTAAACACTGAATCAGAAGAGATAATTACGGTGCACAAAATTTCAGTATCAATTCTGCGACCTGGCCACCTCTATGTATGTATGTATGTATGTATGTATGTCTGTATGTCTGTAATGTATGTAATGTATGTAATGTATGTAATGTATGTAATGTATGTAATGTATGTAATGTATGTAATGTATGTAATGTATGTAATGCATGTAATGCATGTAATGCATGTAATGCATGTAATGCATGTAATGTATGTAATGTATGTAATGTATGTAATGTATGTAATGTATGTAATGTATGTAATGTATGTAATGTATGTAATGTATGTAATGTATGTAATGTATGTAATGTATGTAATGTATGTAATGTATGTAATGTATGTAATGTATGTAATGTATGTAATGTATGTAATGTATGTAATGTATGTAATGTAT
Source organism: Tenodera sinensis (assembly GCA_030765045.1). Lineage (NCBI taxonomy): Eukaryota > Metazoa > Arthropoda > Insecta > Mantodea > Mantidae > Tenodera > Tenodera sinensis. Next base: position 16,507 of record JAUKNM010000151.1, read on the forward strand.
GTAATGTATGTAATGTATGTAATGTATGTAATGTATGTAATGTATGTAATGTATGTAATGTATGTAATGTATGTAATGTATGTAATGTATGTAATGTATGTAATGTATGTAATGTATGTAATGTATGTAATGTATGTAATGTATGTAATGTATGTAATGTATGTAATGTATGTAATGTATGTAATGTATGTAATGTATGTAATGTATGTAATGTATGTAATGTATGTAATGTATGTAATGTATGTAATGTATGTAATGTATGTAATGTAATGTATGTACTCTCTTCAACATCTGGCTGCTCTAATACCTGACGTTCCATGTTCTGATCCAGTTGGTGAAAGTCAGCATGTGTGTGTGTGTGTGTGTGTGTGTGTGTGTGTGTGCGTGTGCGTGTGCGTGTGCGTGTGCGTGTGCGCGTGCGCGTGCGCGTGCGCGTGCGCGTGCGCGTGCGGGTGCGGGTGCGGGTGCGGGTGCGGGTGCGGGTGCGGGTGCGGGTGCGGGTGCGGGTGCGGGTGCGGGTGCGGGTGCGTGTGCGTGTGCGTGTGCGTGTGCGTGTGCGTGTGCGTGTGCGTGTGCGTGTGCGTGTGCGTGTGCGTGTGCGTGTGCGTGTGCGTGTGCGTGTGCGTGTGCGTGTGTGTGTGTGTGTGTGTGTCTTTATTCACCGTAAGAATTTTTTTACAAATTCATGGCTTCGTCAATTTTTAAATAGGGAATACAAATAATATTGGTTTAAACAATATCATGAATACAAATAATAACAGAGACAGCATTACAGTCATAAGAGTATAAGTTATATATATAGCCTACAGATTAAACACAAATAAAATTATTCAGAGAGTGAATCAAATAATATATATATTGAGAGACAGTGTTACAGTAATATAGTGTTACAATAATACAGATAAAATTATTCAGAGAATGAGTCAAAGAACTCCTGCACACTGTAGTAGGTTTGCTCAATTAGAAAATTTCTAACTTGTGTCATCAACTCATCACCATACATAATAGACAATCTGGAAAGTCATTGGTATAAAATAATATGTATAGCAGACGCCCCAAAACACTTCCCTGAGGAACTCCGATTTTAATTAGTTTCCAATTTGATTTAACTGTACCTGTTTGGCTATTTGTAATAATTCTTTGTTTTCGATTTTGAAGATAAATTTCAAACCATTTTAGTTTAGTGTTTCTTATGCCATAAAATGCTAATTTACCTAGTAGTATGTCATGTGCGACACAGTCAAATGCTTTGGAGTTGTCACATATTAGTATGACTGTATGCTGTTTTTTGTTGATCATTTTAGATGCATCATTTACCAGATTTATTAGGGCAGCAATTGTGAGCATTTTTCATCAAACCCATGTTGGGAACTGCTTAACTTGGCAAAGTATTCAAGATATGAAATAAGTTGTGAATGCACAATTTTTGATAAAATGGTTGAGAAAGTAGGAAGAATGGAGATTGGTCAGTAGTTTTTGAATTCTTTTTCCCCGCCTTTGTGAATGGATTTTACCAGTGGACACTTCATTCCCTCTAAGAAAGTATCTGTTGCAAGGGAATGATTTATTAATTGGCAGAGTGGGCTGCTAATTTCCTGCTTTATTTCTCTGATAAGGAATGGGGATAGTTCATCCCACCCATATGATGTGTTAGGTTTAAGTTGTGTTATTACTTTCTTCACTTCAACTGGAGTGACACTTGAAAATTGAAATGAGGGAGTTAACATAAACCAATTATTATTATTATATAATTCCTTTACCAATTCGTCCCTGGATGAGAATTGTCATGACTGATGAAAAGTATAATGGATCAAACCATGTTAGCCTGCAAGTGTTGTCACAAAGAATTCAGTTTGGTAGCAAGATTATGATATGTGTTTGGGGAATTTTGAAGGTGTATTCCCTGAGAATTTGTTCCAAACAGATATGTGCTTGATGCAGATCTTTATTCTCACCATTTGGAGTGATAAATTTTTGAGACCGAGGTACCCCATATTAGTTATTAGAAACAGAGTTCCTTTGCAGCAGGTCAATGTAAGATTTCATGCTGCTCAAATTACAATGGACAAAATTCAGGAATTGCAAGGAATTAAGCTGCTACCACACCCAGCATATAGCCCTGATATTGCACCATCACAGTACCATCTCTTTAGATCCACTGCCCATTTCCTGCAAGGAATAAATTTTGGAAAATATTGATGCAGTTGAAATAAGTATTGCCAAATTCTTTGCATCAAAAGCCAGAAATTTATACCATTGCGGAATAGCAAATCTCACTGAAATGTGGCTCAAGATTATAGTATCTAATAGTCTTCTCTCTGAAGATTAGAATAATTTAATGTAGCAACACATTTCAAAAAAGGTTTTATTTAAAATCTGATATTACTTATGAGGTTATGAGACACTATTTATACATTCCTTTGAAAGGTATACATATGTAATGGTGAACTTGGGCAAATTGTGTGGAAAGTTGCACTTTTGAGCAAAATACTTTTCAACATTGTTGAGAAAATCAAACCTAATGATTACAAAAACATCAGACAACATGAAATTTACTTTGGAATAATTTCAAGGTTTAGTGATACTGCAACCCAACAAATAGCTGCATATTGCATTGAGGCCATGGAAGGTAATAATATGTTAGTTTAGATTACCAATGCAACATAGTCTACAAGGAGATGTTATAACCTCCTGAAGGTATTATGTTAAATGAATAACATTAAAGGAAAGTAATCTTTTTTCTCACCATTCCAAAGCACATTTGATGTTGATAGTTACATGATGAAATTCTATATTAAGTCATTAATTTTCCATTGGGGACAAACCAAGCAAAGTAGTGAGCCAATGAGAAGAACTAATTTACAAGATTTATACAGATCCAACATTTTTGACATTTTGAAATATGGACTTTATTCTCATTTTCATTAATAAAACATATAGATATATTGTTATATTTTTATGCCAACAAACTTACTGCTGGTGTTTTTAAACACACAAGCTGTGTGGGCAATGTTTAAAGAGGTGGAATCAGGACTGAAAAATTTAATGCCATAGCTGGGATTTCAACTACAGAGCTACCGTTTCATGCGCAGCTGCTCTAACCACTAAGCTACCATGGCCAACTTGCCAGTATGACATTAAATTCCCCAACTGATTTGTACTTTTTTCTCAGTAGACCACAAGGGAATCTCACATCAGAGATAAATACCCCAAGGGCGACTTACAATTACAAGTACTTTATGTCCCGGGTTTAAATAACCTTTAGATGGTAATTATTATTTGTTTATGCCAACAAACTTACTGCTGGTGTTTTTAAATATACAAGCTGTGTGTGGGCAATGTTTAAGAGGTGGAATCAGGACTGAAAATTTCAAGTCCCAACTATGGTATTGAATTTTTCAGTCCTGATTCCACGTCTTAAGTATAAGTATATATTTATACTTATTTATTTCTGAGAAAAGTTTATAACTGATACAAAATGAAAAAGTAGAATAGTTCACAACATAAACTATATTCTATCTTTAATTGTTTAAGTTAATCTCATGTTATTAAAATTTAGATATCAATGCCCCTAATCCCAGGCTTTTCTGTAAAACTTCTTTAGAAGAAAACAAGCAATTTCTATAGTTTTCCTAAAAAAATATACTTACTGGAATGTTAATTTTCTTAGTAGCACCCAGTGATTCATGCTGTTGGTTTTATCAGCTTTCAATTTTTTTTAATGCATTAATTTGCAAAGTAAGATGAAGTGTGTGCATGTGTAAAGTATAGCTTACCTTAGAAATTTAGATACACTAGTAATAAAGGTCATTCTTTTAGAAGGTGATCTAGCCATCTTGGAGTATTTAAGGCCTCCTTCATCCCAGCCTCCTATTGCAAGCATCACCTTTAAACTTGGATACTTTTCCTTCAGAGCAGTAATTTCCTTGTATGCACCTGCATAATATAGATATTATTCATATTAGCCTATTTATGTGCATATTTTTGGGTTTCTGAACATGTTTTAAATGCAAATATACATGCATATTTTTAAATTTTAGTGCATGTAAATCCAGTGTCAATTAAAGCACAATCAACAGCACCTATAACATAGTGCTAATAACCTGCTGTTCATCAACAGAGAAAGAAAAGAAGAGGGATACAGATTTGCTATAAAGAAGACTTCTCCTTACTCTAGCTATATTTTCAGGCTTTACTTATGTAAATATGATTATTTATATTGAATTTTGCATGAGATGCCTCAGCATCTGTGCTACCATTACCAAGGGTAAATCCTTTGGACTATTGTCAGTAGACAGACTCACAAAAATACTCATCTATAAATAAAAACACTTGGTGGACAAGGGTGGAAGCAAAATGGACAAAATAGGGATGGAAGACATACAGAGAAAAGGGGAAGGAAAAAAGTCTTTCTGGAAGAAGATGAGAACTAGAGTGGAGGACAGAGGTAAACAAGAGATATGGGACAGTTTGGAGAACAAAAAATCACAATTTACAGCAAAATGGGGAGTGGGGTAGGGAGAAATATATAGCCAATGTGATAAAGGAGAAAGGGAGGGAATGGCATAGATGAAAACAGGCATAATATACATAATGGGTCTAAGAGGACATGTTAATTAAGCAGAAAAGAAGAAAGCATTGAACACCTTATCGTAGAATATAGTTATATAATTTGAGGAAAGAAATATGGGAAAGAAAAAGGGATAACATTTGTAAAAATAGCAGTAAAAAGATGTTGACAAGAAATAAGGAAAAGGAGAATAGAAGTGTAGGAGGTGTCCTAAGAAAAGCAAAGGAAAAATGGAGTGGAAAAGTAAAACAAAGGAGGAGGGAACAAGAAAAAAAGGAGGGGAACTATGAGATTAGGAGATAAGGAGAAAACCTCTCAAGAAACTGGAAGGTCAGGGAGTAAAAAGGGAAAGAGACAGCAAAGCTCTTATTTGTATTTAGATTTAAAAAAATGTAAAGCATGTATATAAAAGGAATTTACAAATAAATCTATGTATCTATGTACAAGCCAGTTATAAATAGAGTTTTTAGTCCATAAACTGAAACATCTAGCTGCCTTTGACAGTTTACAGTTTATTAAACATATTTGTTTAAAACTAACTTTACATAGAATAAGCTTGTTATTACTTCCTTTGACTGCAAATGGATTCAGTGCTTAAGATTTATGTAAATTAGAATAAATACCATTGCTGTTGTCTTCATCTTCCAAATCATATTCAGGCCTCCAGCTTTGAATTGTATTATTACTATCCAATACAGCAAATGCATATATAAGGTGAGTGCAGAGAGTGGGGTCAATGCTGCTTACAAAAAATGCTCCAGCTCCTTGTCTTACGTTTGCCCAACTTGCAACATAGCATGCTACAACTTTTCCATGTGCTGGTGTTTTGGCATCTATAAAAGAACATATGTTTTAAAGTGCAATACCAAGATTATATTTTAACATAATATACACTCTTGCAGAAGTTCTGTACTAGCTATTTATACAGAGGGCTCTAAAGTTTCCCTTACAAACTTCTAGAACTTGTAGAGGGGACTGAGTAGATAATATTTTGACTTCGAACCCAACTCCAGAAACATACTGTTTCTGTGCTACAACCATTTGAAAACATGTCCCATATATATATTTGTTATTAACATCCTTCAACGTATTGTCATATCAGAAAGTGAATGAAATGGGTGCAATGATGCTCAAATGATCTTGAGGTTAGCCAACATCCGTCCATGTTCCATATCTAACACGGGTCCTATCTACCTGATCTTCCTACAAGTATTGTACGTGTTTCTGAAAATTCTGTCATTAAATGTCCATCAAGGCATGTGGTTTCAGCATGATGTCTTACTTTTCACATCATGTTTGGGAACATCTGGACAGTTTAATCAAAGATGGATAGGTATGGGTGATCCAATCACATGGCCTCCACGATCATCAAATTTGACTCCATTGGACTTTTTCCTCTGGGGCTGAATGAAGAGCTTGGTTTGTGAGACTCCTATAGAGACAGAAGAAGATCTGGTGGCATGAGTTGTGGTCACTGCAGGACAGATTGCAGACACCAGGTGTGATAGAGCAAGTTTACCATGTCATTCATAGGTACAATGTATCGACCAAAGTTGGTGGTTGCCACATCAAACCTTACTTGTAGTTGATCAGAATGCTAAACATCCTTTGAAAAGGACAAAAACATTGTAAGTTTAATTGTAAAGCAGTGTTTGTGAAAAATAATGAAGTTTCCTTTTCGTTTCCTTAGTTATTAATGACTTGAATTATAAAACAAGTGATGTGCTGCGTCACGCCTAATAAATTACTTGTAAAAGCGGTTGTGTTAAAACACGTTTTAAAATGGTTGTAACATGGTAATGGTATGTTTCCAGACATGGGTTCCAAGTCAAAATATTATCTAATTAATCCTGCCTACAAATCCTAGAAGTTTGTAAGGGGAATTTTAGAGCATCCTGTGTAATATCAGGCACCTCAAATGTATATAAACATAGACACTACTTTTCACTGCACAATACAGTTGATAAATTGAGCAGTAAAATTATTGGACTGATATTACCAACATGCCAAACTTTCTATGTGAGGTTGAAACATGATTTAGCAGTGAAGTAATCTGGAATTTTGAGCAGGAGCAGGCACAACTAACTCATTTGCTGTGATGTAACATCCAACTTTTCAGCATGGTACTGACTCAGTGCACACTGGGCAGTGGGAGCTTAGCAGTGGTGACTTGTATGTTAACATCATGTTGTCATGGAAGAAAACCCGTTAAAGTGAAGGATTACATCCAATTAAATTATTTCAGGCCTGAATAAAAAGCTCCATACTTCTCCATGGAGTACGATAATTGCATCTTTTATTTACTGCCATAGAAATTGCAAGCTGAAATGATTTATCTTTGGCATCACTTTGACACACTGAATGTCAAAGATTACTCAGTTTTGTAGGATTTCCTCATGACCACCTCTGTAGTGCAGTTGGTAGCGCACTTGCCTCTGGCACGGAGGACCCAGGTTCGATCCCTGGTACCAGCATGGGGATTTTATCCCCTCTGGGAGGTCTGGCACGGGGTGCACTCAGCCTCATTAGGGGGGACCAATTGAAGAGCTACTTGATGGAGAAGTAACGACCCCAGGTCAAGATGATCACATAACTAGCCGGGAGGGCTTGGGACACTGACCACATCCCAACCTCTACTACTGCACCTCACCAATGATGCTTGTAGTGGGCAGAGGTGGGGGATGCAGCGGTTGGGTGGTAGGCCTTGGCCCTTCATGGGCTATCACGCCGGGGTTTCATTTTAGTTTAGGATTTCCTCATTTACACACATGTGCAGTATCTATGATTACAAGTCTTTATTTCCAACTATGAAAAATAATAAAAGCCCTCAAGGAATCTAAACACCAAAAGATGTCAGAGAGTAAGAGCAACTGCTGAAATTATAAAAAATTTACATGACAAATGTATCCATTATACACTTTATATTATTTAAATCTTAAGTCCTCTTTGTAATATATTTGTATAATAAGCTTTATTGTGTTATTTTATATTGCTCAACATATCTAGTGCTATAACTGTGTGAAGTACTAATTTTCATTAGCAAGTACTATTTTTTCATATAATGATAAGGATATTTGTGTGAGTGTGTATGTTTGTCTGTGCATGCACAGTGATTTACTTATATACACAGTGGCCCATTTAAAGTGTTACAGTGTTCAAGTGTTATCTCTTGAACAAATAGACTTACACTAGCCAGCATTTTGAAATTTTTATCTTGTGGCAAGTGATGTAAGAGGTGATTTTAACTAATTTTGGGTCGCCAAACATGAATCCATTATTTGTTTCCATATATCATGTTATGTTTTCTCGCAATAGGTACTCAAAGATAGAAGATATAAGAATAAAAAGTACTGAACAAGTGAGAATAAGTTTGGAAATATTATAGAGAAAAGTAAAGCTATTTTGTAAACAGTCCACCACATTTAATTTAAAAGGTGAGTTAATTAATAACACTGAACAACACTTACAACATAAAAAAAAAAATATGTTGTAAGTGTTGTTCAGTGTTATTAATTAACCCACCTTTTAAATTAAATTAATTACAACAACACTGTTTTCAAACTTCTATGAAAGGAAGATAGTCCACCACATATCTATTGCACTATTTTTTGTGAGAGGGAACTAAATAAATGCAAGTTTTATCTATATAAGTGCCAATAACCAGGATCAAACCAGGATGTTCACCTAATGCTGAAATAAACATGTTTGTGATTTCTGTGCTCTAGCAACTAAATGAGAGCAAGAATTCATGTAAAAGGCAATGTATACATAAAACAACATTAGAAAATGTTATTACAGGAAAAAAGTTTAGTCGCCTTCAATGTAAACAGCAAACAGACCAAAATCTCCTCTCTGAATGATCGCTTGTCTACCCAGTATTTGACTGCTGTATTTTGCCATCTCTTTCCAAACACCAACATTAGCCGGCCATCATTGGTACATTCCACCTCCCCAGGTATCTTCCTTCTGTCTCCTTGATGTCTTGGCAAAGCCTCTCTTCTGTTTCTTCACTAAGAGATCCAAGGTTTTAAGGAAGTGATCGACATGTGAATGAAGAAAGTACAGTTTCAGGCACATTCTGTACCCTGACTCTTTCACGTGATCCAACATTGTTTTCACTGTTGTTTCTATTGCTCATTCTTTTGTCATGATGTCTCTCATTGAAATCCATGCAGCATTCATTGTCTGTTCAAAGTTTTGGTCTTTCAGCAGCTTTCTTATTTGTGGCCCATCAAAATGCCTTCCTTGACTTTTGTAACTGATAAATGTGGAACCTTGCTTGCAACATACTGAAAAGAGGGCCTACTTCTGTCCATTGCCTTAACAAACTGTTTCACGATTCCCAGTTTGGTGCATAGGAGTGGCAAAATAACTTCCTGTAGGTTAACTAAGACAGAATTTGTAACATTTTTACCCCCAGTGTCAACACTTTCTCTTGGGCCAGGTAGATGTGGACCAGTGCTTTTCCCTAGCTCTGCTGTTCCATTCTCACAAATGACAAGAGAATTTAGTGTAGGTTGGTTGTTGTCCTAACAGAATAGTACACACCTTAAAGTCACTATACACATCCCACCTATGCTCATATTTGATTTTACCCAAAACAGTTTGTATTGCAATGTAATTTTCCTTTAGTGAAATGGAATGTCTCACAGCTGTCAAAGCTAGAATGTTTCCATTATGAGCCTTCCATTCCATTATAAGCCTTCAAACTTCTTTTAGAGGAATCCACAGTCTCCAATTTTCAGACTAGTAATCACTGCCCAGCTGTTCTATCCATCCTGGAATGTCACAGCAGTAGATCAGATCATCTTCCTTCTTGAAATACTTCCTGAACTTCTTATCTCTGTGTCTGTACCAATAAAATGTAGTTCCAGGGGCAAGAAGACTTTTCTTTCATTGTGGACACAGTTCATTCTTTTCTTTCATGGGACCGAGGTCTCATAATTCTTTATTGCTTGTATACTTGACATTACAAGCTTTAAGCACTGTCACTATACAGACACTAATCATGTCAGATTACTCAACTCCAACTGGTTAAACAATTCTGAATTTGCTGTTTCTGTTGCTGACAAAAACTGCATATCAACTTGCTCATCAGCAGAATCTGAGGAAACTTCAGACAGGTAAACTGCTAACAGATGAAGGTATTGGAATTTCTGGTCCATGAGGAATGGTTCTCATTGCCAACTTTAAATTCGGGTACAAAATCCTGTTTTTCTTATTAAATCCAGCCACTTTACGCTTGCCAAAATAGCAGTCATTGATACGATTCTGAGGCTTGCACCAAGCATCTCTATGCCAAATGGAAGGGCTTTACGCTCCCCTTGGCTCCACTATTGTAGGTTTTCAAAGTATGTCTTACAAATTATGTGGGAAGTCCATACCTTGTCCTGGTCTCCTAATTTTACTTTAAAATTTGCATAATATACTACCAATGCACCTCTGCCCTTTCATTATGTAGCACCCATACACAACAGAATGAGTCTGGCTTACCCACATCTTCCTGACACATTCCCCATTTTCACAAAAGAACAAAATATAAACAACAGACTCTCAAGCTTTCACCACACTAATGACATAATTGATTGTCATTGGAGTACTCAGCATTAACAATTTTGCCACCACCACAAACTATAAAAATGCAGCTCTGGATTTCAATAATGCATTTCATCAGTGCCAATTCTAAAAATCTGATGCGTTGCACTCACATGACATGACTATACTCTTGTACTAACCATTCTTACAAACTCTTATTCCTATATCTTCTTCGTGTTACTTGAGATAAATATTATCAGAAATTACCTTATTGCTTATTTTCCTTGTAGGTGTAAGGGGAATATTAGAATTTCACTTTGAGCGATAGTAAAACCTTTTAAAGCTTTGAAATCCCATTCTCTTTGCATGCTTAACATATAAAAAAATGAACTATGATGGTACATTTCAGAAAATTTAAGTTTTAGGAAACCGACACAAATAACAAGGAATATCTCTGAAACAGTTCACTCTAAAAAGAATTTTATCCGGACATAAATAGTGTGTTTTAGCAAGATCTACATTTTTTGTATAGTAATATTTTGTCTATCTCTTATGGTTTACGAGTTATTCAAAAGTCATCCAGACTACATAGGTTATAGCCAGAAAATTCAAAATATACATTTCATTTGTCATAAAAATATCTTAAACATATGCCATTTTAATCAAAATTGTTACAGCCATTTTCTAGAAAATAAAAATATTCGAAAAATTTTCCATGTACAGAGTAGTTTAGGGTTTGGCTATTTTCTTCAAAATCTTCGTGTCGCATCCTTGAAAGACATTAAACTTAAATACCAACTTTGGTTTTCAACCAACTTTTCGTTTTTGAGTTGGTGCGGTTTTTATTAAAAGATTGTTATATATAACAGCAGGAATAATGTTTTTTACTGAAAGATGGAAAGTTTGATTGATATCAGACGCTACTCTTATCTTCAGGGTCGAGGTAACAGAATGGAATGCATAAATCAACGTTCCTTTATCACAATATATTTATTCGTTAATTTACACTTTTAGCACCATATTAATTAATCAACAATCTTCACAGTTTGGTAGAATATACACTGTATAAAAGTTTGGGTGAAAGTTACATGTTCACACGCTATCAAACATACGTCTGATCATCATGAGCATAGACGCTAATGAAAAAAGAGTCCCTGGCGTCTCTCTGACGCAACACCGCCATTCTTTTGTATTCATCCGCGCAACAGTTCTCATTGGTTGAACACAAAGTGACGAGAAAACATTGGCTATCTTGAATATTGAAAAATAAGTCCCTGATACACCCAAATTAAAAGAATTAGAAATTTACACACTCTTACAAAAATATTCACATGAACGATTTTCTATTGATCAATATTCTGTCTCAGAGTTATGCTGTCCACAGACTGACAGACAGACACACACACATGGACCTTTTTCTAAAAATGCTTTTGTTTTTAATCAGGGGGTCTCTAAACATATATTTCCAGTGAAATCTCGACATCAGATTTCTGGGTGGAATACACTACTTCCCCTACTTACCAGTAGAGAAAGTAAAAATAGAACACATAGAGTTAAAACCAGAAGATAACCTGGTATCTTTTTACATTATGGTATTCTTCTTAGTATTTCAGAAGACAAACTCTGTTCCACATGAAGAAATGGCTTACCCATATCAACACTGCACAAAGATGAAATAGATGACTTGATGAATCACAGACTTTTTCATCACTCAAAACAGACATTTAAGCTGAAATGAGAGTGACAAAGAGGATGATATGAAATTCAGTCAACATGAATGATTGGAAATGTGATGATGGAATAGTTGGTGCAATGAGTGGCAAGGAAACCGCAGAACCCAGAAGAAACCCACCCTGGCACCGATTTGTTCCACCATGAATACCACATGCAGGTCTCTGGAATCAAACCCGGGCTACCTTAGTGATAGGCGGTCTAACTGCTCAGCCATGGTGCCACCTTTCAGAGTGTCATATTTCATTTAAAAAAAAGTAGTAAAATATTACCTCCATTACATGAAATGTCAAGAAATGTATTCCACATGAATCACAACTTGGTATCACAAGAAATACTTGGAAGAAATCAATAAGGATACCATCAATATTCTTTCACTTTTCAACTTGCATACATGCTTTGGTTTATTTTATAAATTATTGTACATGTTCAGACTAATATTTTCTCACAGAGTAAGCATCTAAAATTATACAAACTTACTTCTTATATGATTTTCTTTAAAAAACTATATACATTGGACACAAAAGAACAAGAAAAAGAAGAGTATAAGAAGAAGAAAAGGAGGAGGAGCAGAAGAAGAACAAGAGGGAAGGAGAAGAAGATATTTTACTAAATTTGTTTAGCTTCATTCTGTAAACATATGTTTAAAGCGTGAATTTTTCAGTGCTTTTATTGTTATGGCTTTTATTATACATAGGAGCTATTAACACTTACCATAGATGATTAGATTAATTGTGATAATTTGTTCAAATTTTTCTGTTTCATTATAGGCACGAAGAACATAGATTCCTGCATGATCGTGGGTAACATCGTATAATCTAACAACTGATCTGTAACCATTGTCCACTAATCTGTATTTGGCAAGTTGAGTTCTTTTAAGCTTATTGCCCTTGGGATCCGTCCATTCAAAAACAACTGGATGGGGTGCTTTAGATTGCACCTCCCACTGTGCATCAATACCAGCAGGCACTCGTAAAGTACCTGAAGAACCTATTAGTTCCAGTTGAGAAGAATTATCAGGTCCTGCAAAAATAAAACACCTGTTATAGCAAAAAGTATGATTTCCTGTAATGTGTAATTAAATGTGTCTGGCTATGCATACTACTGATGCAATGTAAACTATTATTCTTAAGTATGTCTGCTAATGGTGTATCATCTGTTAATATCCATTTGTCCATTTGTTAATTTCTTTGCCTGAATTAACACAAAAACTGTTTCATTTACAGTGTTAAAATTCTATGAATAGTGTGGAAGGAGTATAGAGATCTACCTTTAAGCTACTAAGAGAGTTCAAAAGGAATGAAAAAGAGCAACCACCTGCTGGTTTATCTCAAACATCTAACTAAAATTAGGTTATTTATGATGCAATGTTAAACATCAATGTACCAGTGAAGCCATGTGAAGAATGTGTGACATGCTAAATATTTTAACTCAAAAGGGAATGTGAGAATTCTTTGGAAATTAAAGGATTTTTCAAGTAAAATTTTGAAATTCGAGAATTCAAATATGCACTTCTGCTTTTAACTAGAATTTTTCCTCATTACATGCTTCAACATTAAATGAAAGCATTACTTCATTAAGAGTCTGTGTATTGAAAACATTGCTGGCTACTGTGGCGATAATGCCCATGTCATGATGGGCGAACACAATTCTTTTGAATTTTATTTTCTACAGAAAAAGATGAAATTGTTGTTTTTGGTTGTATTTGCCATTTTATTAATTTGGTTTCTAGAGTTACATCAGAATGTCTTTCCAAAAATGTTGAGTCACTGCTATGTCTAATTTTTTCATACTCTTAAAGAAGTATGGAATGACAAAGTGTTCTAGATCAATTATAGTCTTATGTGAGAGCAAGCCAGCAAACTTTACATTTTATGAGTACAAAGGGAATTATTTTATTTTTGAGGGATCTTGAAAACCTATAGGGGGATCTTGGTGACATTGGTATACGTCCTCCCTAAAAGCATATATAGCATGGTTCCAACTTAGTGCAAAGAATCCACCACAGTATACTTTGGTAAAACCAAATGTAACATAAACATGCATACCGAAGAGCACATGCAGAACATAGAGTATGCACAAACAGACAAATCAGCAGCACACTTATGGGAAATCAACCACAAAATAGTTACAAACTCCAAAACTCCATTCGCTCTTACTCACCACATGGAAGAAGATTTTCATGCATAAACACCCAGCCAGAATTATGAACTTTGAAATCCTGCCTCCAGACATTTATACCACATTCATCATGCCAACATTTTTGTACCCTCTTTAACTTGTTAGAATGTAGTAAGCACATTGATTTGATAAATGAAAGACATATGTATGAAGACAATCTATAATTCATGCTTAATATACTTTGTGAATTGAAGCTACCATTTTCTATTTTCCTCATATTTTATGCGACTTGAAACTTTCAGTATGAAATATCTTTAAAGTATCTTTTATGGAGTTAGCTTTAGTTTCTAAGCAAGACATATGAAAATTATAATTTGTATAATAAGATATGTAATTTAAAAGAAAATAAAGCGAAAAAACAGAAGCTTCATTTTTCTTCTTTCAGAAACTTGATAGTTAATTTGTTCTGCTGAATTTCTGAAGCAATAACTCAAACTTAACTAAAATATAAATATTTTCTCTGATATCACACTAATTTAATCTACTAGTTATGTTGGAATAATAACTCATTAATAACTTTTAAATAATACAGGAAAAATTATATTCTGAATAATTTAAACTTAAATAAATTTTCTGTCAAAAATTGACTTAAAAATGTAGTATTCTACCACATGAACTTAAAATTATATTATAATTTCTTTTAAAGTTTTAAAGACATGCAAATAAGAATGAATGCTGTTGGAATCATTCAGAAAACAGCAGAGAAAATTAGAATTCATACTCAGGAGAATCTTATTTCCAGAAACTCTCCTTCAATTTCAGGAAAAGCTTTAAAACCAAATTTGTATTGTATAAATGTGCCCAATATGAAAGCAGTAAAAATTAAATTTCTTTAATTTAAATTTGTTAATTTTACACTAACTCATGCATAAAAATATAAACCCATACCAACGTAAATTATCAGCACTGCAATAATGATAATTATACTTAAGCTCAGCACCAAGGTTGCTGAGATAAGCTGAAGTCTGCTGAAATGTGATGTCATCCATTTCCATGAAAATGGATTTCCCTTCTTCGTATCTTTTTGATCCTGTGCTGTATTTGTTGTTTCTGTGAAATTAATGCAAATGTAATATGTAAGCAATTTTAAAACTTATGACACAATCATTTCTTTCTTACAAATTATAAAATAAATGCTCCTAGTTAATAACTATGAAAAAGAAAGTTTAAGAAAGTGATAATAATGAATTTGTGAAATTCATATGCACAGATACAGATACAATTTCAAACATCATACATTTTTCCCCCTCTATTTATTTTACATTGCTTTAAGTATGTAGACATATCATGATGGATTTGTTAAATCTAAGAAGATACCTTGTAGATTGGTGTATGGCGGACAGTTAATCTTCAAGGTCTCATCCCTATATCATACCATCTTATTTCATCACGAGTCTATAGAGGGATCAGTGCAGGAATAAATGTAACAGCATTCACTATTACCACCTATTTTTAATTTTTACTATTACTATTGTTTTATATTTAAAGTGGTACTTTGGGCCATGGCATTAAATATCCAATCTGGTATTTACCCTCCTAACTGAGGGAAACCATGAAAATACCCCGTCAGATGGGTTGGCCCATGGGATATGAATTTGGGACCTCCTAAATGCAGGCCACAGGTGTTACCGAGTCGTCCTGCTCGGTCACTAAAGACTTGACTTTAGTGTGTGCAAGCCTTTCATGGAACACAATTATACTAACTTTGCTCTCAGCATTCAATGATTTTAATCTTCCATAAAATATAATTTTATTAATTTTGTCCTTGGCATGTGAGGTTCTTTTTTTAGGTCACATTGAATGATGAATGAAATGGACTAAATGATGCTCAAATGAGCTAGGGGTCTATCTAGCTTAGAGCTATTTGCTATTCATCTTTCAGGATAAAGGAAAAAATCTTATACAGGTAACTCACCCTAACTGAGATTTGAACTAGGGACCTCCTGAATGTGAGGCAGACACACTACTCTCACATCAGGGCGAGGTAGGCCTTCAGAATTTTGTGATGATTTTAATGCCCTCGTTAACACAAATTCAATGGTATTGTAACTCTACCTTGATTGAAAAATGTTAAACTACTCATGATTAAACAATCAGTTTTGAAATCCAGTTCTGCACCAATGTTTGCTCTACTTTAAAATAATCTCTTTGTTAAAGCAGGACATGAAAATGCAATGATTGTCATATAAAAATAGGAACAGAACATATTTACAGATCAACTCCAAAGGTCCTTCAAAATAATAAATACATGGGATGTAATAAAAACAATGACAACATTGCTGTGGAAGCAAAACAAGAGGGAATTATTTGTTGTCACTTTTACCATATGTTAATCTATGTCTGACCTCCCCTCCTGTAAATGGACTCTTACATTGGACTCACAGTGCATGCGCTATTGAGAGAGGAAGTTAGTCTCCTGTTAATTACTGCTCTAAGCTGTGTTTCACCATTTTTGCAAAGCAGGTTCATTGATCTTGGTTGAAAATTCAATGTGCCTGTGGTCGTACAGCACAACAGTGTCATGAAGGTCCTATTGAGTCATGTGGGGAAATGGGATTACTATACAAGACTGTGTTGAAGTGTATCTGAGGAGCAGACCATGTGGAACACATGGCTTGACCACATCATCTGAATGTTGGTGAAGAGAAGTACAAGCTGTTTCCGTACTACCAGACTCCAATCAATGATAGGTAGCCTGCGACCAGCATTGCAAAGGAAGGGCCACATGTTTTGCAAAACCCTTCCATAATTTTGCAGGATAATGCTCAGGTGCACTGTAGCTGGTCTGTACCATCACTGGAGGTGGAAAGTGCTCCTCTATGCAAAACATTCACCAGACTTAAACCTCTGTGATTTGATCCCAAGGATGGAGGAACCACTTCATGATATTCAATTTCTGCAGACATTAGGCTGGTCTAGCAGAAATACCTACAGAACACGAGCTGCTACAGGAATACTATGACTACCCATCACCGCCAATGAACTGTAGACAATGTTGGGTAATACCTACAGAACACGAGCTGCTACAGGAATACTATGACTACCCATCACCGCCAATGAACTGTAGACAATGTTGGGTACTACATTGAAAGATTGTAGAAGTTTTACAGATATATCACCTTTATACTAGTAATAAATAAATAGTTGACACTATTAAAGTTACAGCTCAAGAATACTTTCCTTGAGTAGCTAATTCTTATCTGCATATAATGGGCACTGTGCACTCAAGATGAATTTGTTATTCAAATGAATGAAATGCAATGAAGGGAAAATATGCTTCTTGAATCAATTTAAACAACACAGTTGAAAAACACTGACTACAGCAATTCTGAGTGTTGCATGTCAACCAATATTGGTTTATATCCCACTTGTACCTGTACAAGATGGTTAAAATGTTGTTGTTGTTAGCTAATGCTGGATTTCTGACAATGAAGTCATTAATCTTCTTGCTCTCCAAAATTTCACTGATGGATGGGGCCCTAGAAGTGGCTGGGCATATTTGAAGGTGGTCTTGGTGCATTTCCTCTTGCAGATCACATAGAGGATAGAGGAATGTAAATTATTCCATTATTTTTTAAGATATTTGAATGCAACAAAAACCACATATTTATTGAAATTACTAGTATTAAAGGTAAGCTGTATTTGGTATAAGCATAAGAATTGTTTTCTTTCATAAATAGGGCATCATGTGTAGAGAAACTTGTTAGATACTTCACTTCTGTTTGGAGTGTACTTGATGCAAGCTGAAAGACGCAAAGTTAACAACTAGAGTTCAATGGCCAAAAGAGAGTAGGTACCAAGAATCTTCTCAAAGGTGTCATTCATCCTTGTTTACTGATGGAGATGTAACTTATTGTATTAACTTCCTTGAATCATAAAAATGCCTTACTACTTACAATTATAAGCAAAGATTCATTCACTGATGAATGCCTCTCTTCATAAACTTGCCCCTGATGATAACAGTTTACTACTTGTGTCTCCATTGGTGGTTGTATAATTTTGGCAATGAGATTTTGGTTCATTAGATATCAAGGAATGCTTACTCAAAAGGTCATAAATTGCTGAATAGATTGTTGGCTTCCTATGACCATTGTTTAAACACTTTTAACTTGAATAAAAAAACTAATTCATTTGCAGCATATTAGAATAAGTAGACTGCAGAATGATTAGCAGGAGCAAAAAATGCTCAAATCTATGTCAGTGTAAAATTACAAGCAACATTATGCTAATAGGGGTAAAACACTCACAGTGGGCTTCGCTTGTTACATTAGTTACATAGCAAATTATATTTCTGCAAGTTAACTGCAAAACAACATTTTCTTTAAATCAACACAGCTCTAATCTACATGTAATAATGATAATGATAGTGATAATGCCAATGACAATGAGAATGACAATGACAATGACAATGACAATGATAATGATAATGATAATGATAATGATAATGATAATAATAATGATAATAATAATAATAATAATAATAATAATAATAATAATAATAATAATAATAATGATGATGATGATGATGATGATGATGATGATGATGATGATGATGATGATGATAATAGTAAGAATAGTAAGAATAATAATAGTAACAACAACAACAACAACAATAATAATAATAATAATAATAATAATAATAATAATAATAATAATAATAATAATAATAATAATAATAACAACAACAACAACAATAATAACAACAACAACGACAGCAATGATGATGATGGTGATGGCAGAGATGGTGGCAGTGGCAATGGTGGTTGCAGTGGTGGTGGTGATGGTGGTGGTGGTGATAATAATAGCCACCACTTTTGACATTAAATTCTTTTTTCCTTCATAATCTCTCCCTTATTTTATTGATGATTTACAAGATTTATATTAATTATGAACATAAATTTAGTTTTCTTGTAATTTATACTGACAACAATTATACCTCCTCTATAAAGTTATGATTGGCAAGGAGGAGACTTCAGCTGCTAAACAAGGAGAAGAGGAAGTCAATAGGAATAGAGGGACAATGTGTTGGTTTGTAAGTCCAAGTCACACAGTGCAGAAGCTTGGATGGTGCTACAGTAAATGATGAATAAGATATCTGTATATATAATTAGTTAAAATCTTTTCTATAATTCTACTTTCATTAAAGCAGGTTCTATTTTTGTGTTATTATAAATTGCATCATGTTTTTACAACATCAATTTTTGTGCATAAATAATATATATTTTTCATTGTTATTAATAAAACAATTTTTATGTATTTTTATGTTCCCTACACCAATATTCTGTATTTATAAGCAGAATATTTTGAAATGGAATTGCTAGTTTTTACTTATTATTTAAATATGCATGATTCAATTAACTTTTTTTCATGTTTTAACTGAAGCTATAAATCAGGGTTATTTTTTGTGCCTAAATACTTATCTCAGTCATTCTGCTTCGCAATATACTGTTTTATTATTTTTAATTTGACATGTAAATAAAGTTTTTATGTTCAATTTTATTATTTTAGGTTTTGAATGTTCATACAATGCAGATAACTATTAAGCTGAGAAAATTAAGAACTAAATTTCACCATTTCCAATCCTACATCTCCCATGCAGTTACATTTAAAATATTGTAAATATGAAACAATATATCAGATTCAAGTAAATGATAAATAATTTGAAACTAGAAGAAAGCTGCTAATAAATGATGCAAAGACTTGAAAAATTAAATTTTTCCTAAAATTGTTATTTATTTTTATTGTATTCTTACCTTAAAATGTGGCTGCATTATCAGTCCCAATTACCATAATGAAAGGAAGGCAGAATTTGAAGAAAAGAGAAGCAGTAAAGACCTGAATCAGTAATAGCTAGAGATCAAAACAACTTGAATATAATCATTATGATTTAACTCCAAATACAATTTGCATATTTGTAAATGCAAATACTTAGTATTTTAATTTAGAAAGTATTAAATTAAGTAATAATTTAACATACTTTTTTGAGATGAAATGTTTGGTTCCATAAAATCCATTCTGCCTGGTGATAAACCATTCTGCTTTCTGAAAAAGGCAGAAGCTGACTGCAGGGGACCTACATTTGATATTTCATCCAAGTTCTCCACAGAGTGCACTGTAATATACTGCTTGATTGTGACAGGACCATTGTATTGAAGATGAGGCCCTACTTTAATGTCCGAAGAATTTTCAACAGCAATGGATAATGGAGGCATTTGCGTCTGTGCTGGAGTGATAGAATTTTCAGGTTCTTCATCCACATCACTCTGATCTGAACTTGAACTTGAACTTGACATTTTGTGCCATACGGTGTTATAGATGTGCTATAGGATTGGTGGTATTCCCATAGCAATGCTCCTTTCCACAAGAATTTTGTTTGAGATGCTGATTATTTCGGCATAGTTCCTGAAAATTTCAGAGAACAAAACAGCATTTATTAGCATATTAATGTGAAAGGCTTAGTTTTATACATCTATTTCCTTTAGTGTTAGGAAGTGGCTCATTGTATTGCACAGTTCTAATTGAGAAATGGTATACACTGGAGTGTTTATGAATTTTGAAGAAAAGAAAAGGGTGGAATAGATTTATATAGCTTTAAAAATAGTTGGAAGAAGAAATTGACTTTCACAAAATTACAGGGTTGTTTATATCAAGAAAAAAATTAGAAGTAGCATGATTCATAAATACACATTAATTTAATTTCAGTAATGGCTATTAGCAAAAGTAAAAATAAAGTGTTAATACTCAAAGGTAATATAATTACCAGCAATCAAAGTGGAAGCAAAAATATTTTATATGAATAGGTCCATTTGAGAAAAATGAAATAAATAGCAGCTTTAACAAAGAAAAGATAGAATGTGTTCATAAGAAGAATAAAACTTAGATTCATAAGAACATGAAGAGGTGATAAAATAAAGAAAAAAATCTGATGTGTTGCACTCACATGACTTTCTTTATTCTTGTACTAACCATTCTTACAAACTCTTATCCCTCTATCTTCTTTGTGTTAGTTGAGATAAACATTTGTACAAATTATCTTATTGCTTATTTCCTTGTAGGTGCAAGGGGAATATGGGAATACAGTAAGCTTTCAGCAATAGTCAAACATTTTAAAGCTTTAAGATCTCGTTCTCTTTGCATGCTTAACATGCAAAACAAATGAACAACAATGTTCCATTTCACGAAAGTTTTAAGTTTTCCGACACTGAGGCATGTCAGTGCTAAATGCTATAATCCTAGTTCTTAACAAATGACAGGAGAAAAATATAAATATTGATTGAAATAGTACTGCTTAAATACAAAGTGTTTCTATTCTATAGATACTGATTTTAATAAGGAAAATGTTTCATATTACAATACTCTACACTCATAAATGACTGCTTCCATAAGCAGTGGTAGCGTGCCTGTCTCTAGCACAGAGGACTCAGATTCAATCCCCTGTGCCTTTGAATATTTTTATTTCCATACTGGGTAAATTTTAAGGGTCATGTGCTTTTAAAAATAAGTTGCCCCTTCCTCAAAAAATGTTCTGTAGATGCCCTTCACAGTAAGTATTGCAAAACCAGAACAATGAATGTATAGCCAAAATTACCAGTAATAGATGCAGCAATAGTAGGTTTTATTTGGGAAAATATTTCAATGGAGCTAGACATAACTGGTAATGCTATCTTCCTTTCCTCTGTCCATTGAATAAATTGTTATGTTTTAACATATCTGCAGTACAGGTACTGCAATGCCCTACAAAGAAAGAAAAAATAATCATAAAATAGATTGATATACTTACATTCTATAGTGAAAATTCATAACTACTAATTATGGCAGAATAAAAATTCATTAACTAGAATATGAAACATATTTTGAAATATGTATTCTTTTATATAAGTTGTTGCATAGGAAAACAAGTGTACTTGAAACTCATTCAAGAAACCATTTACACAACTGATGTCACACATGTCTCTGACTTCAATTAATAGTTTCATCATATGTCAGATAATGTTATGGACAGAACAATTCATGCTACAGGTAGACGCTGTTACTTGACTATTGTAACTTGCAAAATTTATAACTTCATGCTTATGCCATAAATATGCTTCCTATCTCATTTGTATCTACAATAGCAAAGCATTAAACATTTACTTTTGTATGACTTGAAGCAATATAGTTTTGATAAAAATATTGTTATATATACAAAATTGCACTTAACACCAAAACGTAATTCAAAATAATTTCCTTGGGCAAATGCATGGTTCTATAAATGCATCATAGAGACAATGTCTGCTTATGAAACCAAGTCACTATATGAAATAATGTTTCACAGTATGACATAAATACTGTATTATGTCCTCATTTAGTGAAAATGATAAGTGTAAAGGATGATATGATGTATAAGTATATGTATATATCTGTTGATCAAAATTATATCTATTTTTATGCTTGACTTGATCTTATTTAGGAGTCAATTTTATGTACACCAATATATAATACTGAAAACTGATATGGGTACCTAAATTAAATAATATGACCTTTCCTAGTGCCTAACTTGGCTTTGATATGCCACCAAAGAAAAGATTAGGAAAAAATAATAAATGGAGTTGTGCAAAATAAAATGACAATACAAAATATAGGTATGTTTTATTTTGCCTCTATTATGATACATCTAGATGAACATTTAAGAATAATAAGCACAATCATGGACATGTAACAATAACCAATTCTAAGAAGCTCCAATATTATTTCTTCAATAATATTGCTAGAAACTATGTTAGCTATCATGAGCCAGAAATGTTTCAGTGTGTAATACATTAAAGGAATGTGTTTTGAGCAACCACACCCATGTTTAACAATTGAAATGTTGACTATGATTTTTGGGGAAAGATATAAAGACAGATAGATACTAATGTAACTGCTGTATAGTGCGTACGCAAAAACGAGAGGACGCCATTATCTGCTTATCGTTGTCCTAGTGCCATAGCCATGCTTAAATTCAGTTCAGAGATGTACCTGGTTACAAAGAGATAGGTATCTGACGCGTAAGATGAACAACGAAAATAAGCGACCTTTTAATTGACTCAAATTGTTTTTGTGCTACTTAATTAACAAAAATGAGCTAAAGGTCAGAAAATGAATTTTTGTTATAGGTCTGTCGGGTCTGTCTAATAACCCTTTGTGCCGAGGCTGAGAAATTGGAATGTTAAGGATGGTCGGGATGACAGGCAAAAATATAATATTCTACGTATGGTATAATGCAAGTCATTTTAAATACGTGGTAGCTAGGTACGTAAGTCAACCTCTTTCATCTCTTTAGTCTTTAGATTAAGTATGTTAA
Source organism: Tenodera sinensis (assembly GCA_030765045.1). Taxonomy (NCBI): domain Eukaryota; kingdom Metazoa; phylum Arthropoda; class Insecta; order Mantodea; family Mantidae; genus Tenodera; species Tenodera sinensis. The sequence continues at coordinate 39,846 of JAUKNM010000151.1, forward strand.
TCCTAATGTAGAATGGTTATATGGTGGAATCGTGCAAACAGAACATCGCCATAATGTGATTTCTTATACTTCTAATACAACTTGGGTAGTTTGTTGAAATCTTTTCTCTTCATATACCTACAAAGCATAGAATAATAGGTGATATTGTTAATACAACTAAAAACACCTGTTTTCGAATGTAATTACCATATCCGGACGTTCTTCAAACATGAAAAACATATACGTATTAATTACATTAGGTTGTAAATTTTACATTTACTTTTACGATTCTTTTATTGTAAAGGATAAGAGGAGCAGAGTCTCACCAAATAAGAAATGACCAAATTACTAAAGTCCTGCAGTTTGAAAGGAGGACGTTCACTTCACTGAAAGAAATCCACAACATTACTGACTTGAATCATCGACTTCCTTACAGGAAAATCCGGAATAGATATATTATTTGAGGTAGGTAGTTCAAATATATTTTATATGATCAATCTGTGTAATATAGCTTAAACAATTCGCTATATGGCATTAATGCAGGACTTAAGTAACTAATAGCTAATTCTTAAAACTTTATAAGTATAAAATCTGGGTTTATAGTTTCAATTTGAAGTTTCTACATATTTATAACAGGTTCTGCTCGGAGGCAGGGCATGCAGAAAACGACATCTACAGAGTTGGAAGAGCACTGTCACAGCACTGTGGAAGACACAGAACATCTACGTGGAAGAGCAGCTCCAGTGCGTTAGTCTTCTGCAGATCTGCCAACATTAAGTGCACTTGCTTGGCATAGCTTCCTCCCGTGGCAAATTAATTATAACGGTGGCATTATTATTAAATAATCTGTGTGTTTGAAGCTTTGGTTTATTTTCCTTGTTTACTCAACGTGAATGCTAATGAATGAATCGTCATTTTTCCATGGTTGTTGGTATCTCTGTATGTACAACATGCGCGGGAAAGTTCTGAATGTAAACTTAAATCAAATTTTGCTTTACTGCACTGGCTGCAGAAGAGAAATAAATGTTTTATAGAATGCGCATCCCGAAAAAAATAATAAGGAAATGCTAATGTATTACGGCACTCTTATTTTCCGCTTTCATAACTTTCCCCATATCCCTACATCCTCCACATCACGTTACGTCCAACCAGATGCGTGTTCTTGCTTGAAGACAATTTAACTTTTTAAGCTCCTGTTTTCTTCTCTCAGCTGCCTCATGACGTACATATTTTTAGAGACCAGCATCTGGGAACATTTGAGTTGGTCTTTAAATGTTTATTTTAGAAGTCTGAATTATTATTATTTACCACTGGAGGGAAAGCATTGTCCTGGTAAACTGATGATAAAAGCATCTAAATGTCAAGATGCAAACCTTGGTCCTCACAGGTCTCATGTTCTGCACAGCATTCTGCATTCATTACTAAACTTCACTCCATTTCGCAGATTGCAGACTTTCATATAGTACATTTTACTGAATTATTGTTTGGAAAAAAATAAAGAAGGAGCAACATAATTGCTTCTCGGGTGATCAGCCGCGTCAAATCAACAAAACTCGACATTTCGGCCACTTTACACTCCATGGCCTTCACCAGGAACTAATGCTAGGGTTTTTTTATAAGGGGATTCTGGGTTTATTTCACCCAAGGCTGCTTCAGGGCTTATTTCGCCCCCTTCAGCCGATTAAGATTTATTTTTTATTTTAAAGGGAGAACTCTCTTTTTGTTGCCATATACTTTTTTTTTTTTTGCTTTTCTTATCCTCGTTTTTTTCTTTTATTTTTACTATTTATTTTACACATAACTTAACTATTATTTATTTTGTTTTTCTTTTTCTTTTGTTGTTTTATTTATAGCATAGGTAGGTTGGATGAGGACTATTCTAGTACACAATTACTTTAATATTATTTTCAATTTGATTTTGGACATTCATTGGTTGATCGAGGACTATTCCCGACGTCCCGTATCACATCAGAGGCTGTTGCAGATGTTCCTGGACTGCTTGCTCTTCTGCAGCCTCGGCCTCTTCATACTCCCTGAATATAGAAATAATTGGTGGGTCGGTGGGCATGTTGGTTAGTCGTAACTGTGGTATCTTTATTCTTTGGACCTGTCTATTATTTTTTCTGCGTGGTCGTGAGTTGGTGTTGTCGATGTATTTGTGCTTGGTTCTTTTGTGTCTCCTGTATCGATAATGTTTTGGGGATGTCATAGATTTCGTCATGTCTAGACCATGGGGGCAGTTTCATCGCTATGCAAAGACATTTCCTTTCGAATTGGATGATGTGGTCCATTGTGGATTTGGGTGTGAGTGGTTCAATTGCTACTGCTGCAAGTATTATTATTGTTTTGATAAGGGTTTTGTACAGTTGTATTAAGATTGTCGATGATAGGTCTATCTTACTTAACTTAGATAGGAATCTCAAGCAAGTTGTTGCAATTTTGGCTTCGTGTAGTATTTTTGTGTAATGCGTTGTAGTTGAGAGTTTGTCTGTTAGCGTAATTCCAAGGTATTTTATTTTTTGTTGAGCAGGGAGGTCGTGACTTCTGTATTGGGCGGTGGTATTTTTGTTCTTTCGCTTCTGTCGATTATGGAATATTATGTTTTGTGTCTTCTCGAGGTTTATCGTGACTCTCCACTTGTTGGCCCACATATTGAATAGTCTTAGTTGTTCGAGTCTGGATTTCGCTTCTGTTAGTCGGCCTGCAGAGCACCAGTATGCCTGCGCTAGCTGTATGCTCGGGTGGATGGGTTGTGGAGTATCAGCTGTGTATATTATACAGCAGGCCCGATATGACACTGTCCTGTGGGATTCCTGCTTCAAGGGCTATCGGTGTGGATAGCACTCCATTTATCTTAATTTGGGCTGTTCTATTAGGAAGCTGGTTGCCCACCTAACCAATCTTCCAGGGATGTCCATTTTGTACATTTTGCTCATTTTGTACAGGAGGCCTTGTGTGCAGCATCTGACGAATGCCCCCTATACCTCAAGGAAGGTAGCGGTTGTTAATCCTCTATTTTTTCCCTTATTTCTGAGAAGTCTCTGATGAACTAGTCCTGGATCATAGCGGATAGAAGAGAAAGTGTGAGCTTTCCCGCTAGTTCACTGCATGATCCGTGGTCCCGTGGCAACTGACTGAAACTGCGGCGTGGCGATCGCAGTCGCCTTAAAATGCGACCGAACTGCCTAGTATGTGATTCGGAAGTACAGACAATTTTATACGTATGCGTTGTGTGTTGTGAGTAATTAGATACATAACTTGTGAAATTGCTTCTAATTTTGTGCATAAATGTGTGTGTTCTTCAAAATGTAAGTTTCAAGCAACATCAATAATTGATTAAAAATGCCAACTTGTTTTGTACCCGGGTGTCGTTCAGGATACACAAACTGCTCAGAAGCTAGACATTTTCTTACTCCTCCTAAAGATAAAAATCTGTTTTACAAATGGGAAAAGTCTATTCCTAGGAAACACACTAAATTATCTGTTAAATCTAGTATTTGTGACAAACATTTTCCAGAGGACTTTTTAGTGAAAGTTGATTCATTCGTTGTGCATGGAAAACTAGTTAAATCCCTAGAATTAAATGGCGGTTAAAGCCAGGGGCAATTCTCTGTATATTTCCTAATTTACCCAAGTACTTAACTACAGTGCATAAATCCCGAAAATCTCCACAAAACTGAGACAAAAAATTACTGAAAAAGCAATATTCAACAATCGGTAAATTACCAGATGCAGGATCCAGTCAACCAGTTCTTATTTCAAACAATGAGGAATTCACAGAAAACAGTTCTAATTCCTCCAAGGTCACAAACACAAGTTTCAATAATGAAATTGCTACACTGAAGAAAAGAATTAGAAACCTCAATAGAAATTTAGTTAGAACTAAAATCCTGCTATCTAAAGAGAGGGCTAAATTAAAAATAGTAGAAAAGAAATTCGCTACTAATTGTTGCGAACATAAACGCAATTTAAATTATTTAAGTAAAAAACAAAAGCTGGTTCTAGATACAATGCTTAAAAAATACATAATTTGCATTAGGGTTTCATTTTTCAGCGTAAAATCATGTAAGCAGATATTTCCCACTGTTCTTCGTTAATTATAATACCCATTATTGTAAAATACCATCCTATATTATGTGTCAAGGAAAGACGATGTTTCAAAACAGTATTTCCAATATTCCTGCTTACGATTTTAGGTATTTAAAATGCTAAATAGAGTGTTCTGTGATGAAACCCATTTTCACCATGCATTCGTGAACTAAAGTCAAGCGACCGCGACACAAGTGCCATCTTGCGAGCGAACCATAGTAACTCCCGAAGAGCTCACACTATCTCTTCTATCCGCTATGCCTGGATGGTGATAGTTTAGCGGAATCCTACCTGAGTTTCTGGTAAACGGTTGAGATTTTCCAAATAAGAGTTCAGTTGGTGACGATTTTTTCAAAAACTTTCGATGGTGTTGCTGTTAGTGAATTTGGTCTGTAGTTTTCATAATTACTATTGCATATTCCTGTTTTTTAAGATGATTATGGCGTGCTTTCTTCCACTCGTTAAGTTGTACAGAACTACTTTTTTATACAAACCAGTTAATATTAGCATAAATTATAATGGTAAACCACTCAAAGCAGTTGATGATGCCAAATACTTAGGCATCACTTTCGACAGAAAGCTAAGTTGGAAAAAACATATAACAAACATCTCAGAAAAGGTTGAAAAGAAATTGCAAATCCTGAAAAGGTTAGCTGGTGCTAAATGGGGCTGCTCAAGAAGAGTCCTTAACACAACATACAAAATGTACATTAAACCAAACCTCTTGTACTGTTCTGAAGCTTTAATAACAGCAGCAAATGCTAACATCAATAAACTTGAACAAATACAAAATCAGGCTCTTCGCCTAATCACTGGAGCAGTTAAATCCACACCTATTGATGCCATGCTTGCCTTAACACGGACCCCATCAATAACAACAAAAATAGAAGAACAAGCATTGCTCCAACACGAGAAAATGTTACGACTGCCAAACTCTAAATGGACAGAAGAGAACCTCCCCCCTTCAATCCTTAAAACTCATAGTACTTTCCTAGAAAAGGTAACACAGATTAAATCAAAATTGAACATTCCTAACACCAGAGAAAATCTACTTATTAGAGAAAATCCATTGGAATTATTGCAACCTACCTTCAATTTGGAATTAATAGAGGAAATAAGTAAATCAGACACACCAAAAGAAATACAAAAACTTCTAGCTCTGGAAACAATCAATACTAGGTATCCCACAGAAGAATGGCTGCACATATATACTGATGGATCCTCGAAGGAAAACCTTACTGGAGCTGGAGTTACATGTTCACATTTTTCCTTTTATCATTCTGTTGGCAGAGACACAACAAATTATGATGGAGAAATAGAGGCTATATACATTGCTCTCCGACAATTATTAAATCTTCCCTTAAATAAGTTTAACAAGGCAGTAATTCTTTCGGATTCTAAAGCTGCAATTCAGGGAATATGTTCAAATACTACAAAGAAGTCAACAAAAATTAGAGAATGCTACAAAATGTTAACACAACTCCAAAAAGTTAATAAGACTGTTCATCTCCAATGGATTCCAGCACACTGTGGAGTCATGGGGAACGAAGCTGCAGACTCACTTGCAAAGAAAGGCACAACAATAAAACAAAAGTCTAAATTCAATTTCTCATATTCCTCAATAAAACGCTTGATCATTAAAAATTTTTGTCATTCATACCTACAAGAAATAGAAACAAATGCCAAAGATAAAAAATGGATTACACTACTTTCCAATCCAGATATAATCCCCCAGAGACCAAGGAAAACAGCTGTTGCAGCCTTCCGACTATTGACAAATCACGACTGCTTGGCAAGTCATCTCTACAGAATAGGTATCTCAGCCTCACCAATATGTGTCCTGTGTAACGATCCAGCAGAAATGAATGAAGAACACTTGAAGACCTGTGAAGCATTAAGATCAGAAGAAACTACAGTTCAAAAGTATTGGAAAGCACGAATGCTAATGGCTTCATTGCCAGATGCAAGGCACTAGAAAACAACAACTTTCTTTGTCACTTCTAGTAGTATGTGTTTGAGCATTGCATATGTGATGCTTTCTGGTCCTGATGTTGACTTACCTAGAGGACTCACATTGATGAAATCGACTTTAATTGGAGTTTCCATGTTGTCGTTAGGGTTCAGATCTGGTGCTGGTATGGATGGTAGGAGAAGCTGATTATTTCTGATGAAGTTGGAAATTGCTTTGTGGTGACCGTTGTCGAAAATTGGCTTTTCAGGAGTTTGGAAGACTGTCTCATAATGTTTCTGAAAGACATGTATCTTTCTTCCGTGGTGTGTATGGTTCTGTTGTTTACGTTTAGCAGGTGAACTGCTTTGTTTTTCTTATGCTGTTTATAAACTGCCAGATTTGTTATGGTTCTGCTATTCTTGCTGCTGTGATGCCATTAACCGTAGTTTCCCATTTTTTCTGGTTGTGTTTGAAAATTGCAGTCTTTATTTCCTTCCTAGGGTGGTTCAAGATGGTTTTATATCCTTCGTCGTGTGTTCTTATATATTGGCGGGGTGCACGGCATTTTTATTTTATTTTTTCAATTATCTCAGGTAGAGGTCTGCTGTGTCTAATTTTATCTTTAGTACCTTTTGTTTTATGGTGTTGTCTCGCGCAGTATTAATTTTTTTTAGTTATTTGTCCTCCGAGAGTGTCTATTTGATCTGTATGTTATATTAAGTGGTTCGGCAGATTGCATGTGGGTCTTTATGTGTGCTGCGAAATCCTTCCAATTGACACTGGTGATCTCGTAAATTTTCTTGAGGCGTGTCTTCGGTGATCCAAGTATCAAAGGATATTGAAAGCAGCAGGGGTAGATAATCTGAATTGATGGGGGCTTCTGTTTGTATATTCATGACCCTGCTTTATGCCACATGTGATGCCAGAATTTTATTTGAGGATGTGGGACCTTCATTCTGCAAAGGATTCTGGTTGGGCCAGGAAGGTATAACATTCTAAACTTTGTTTCTTTGAATATTCTTTTCAGTATTTTGCCGTTCTGGTTGATGCATTCAAGGAATTCTTCATGATTTGCATTGAGGTCACCTAAAATTATTAGGTTCCTAAATTTGTTGTATAGGTGTTGTATCAGGTCAACCTGCAGGGAGTCTTTGTTCCACAGAAGCTATTGTGGTTATTTATTATTCTTGTTCCTTCTTTGTTGTTCATCTGCTGTTTGTATCCCTTACTCGGTTAACTGCTACTAGTTTCCCCGATACTCTGTAAGCATTGTTGTTCTTTATTAGAGTTTTTCGGACTGTGTAGGCTATTTGTTTTATCGCTGCAATAGTTTGGCATATTGTCATTGAGATGGTTTTTAAGAGTTGCTCTGCAATATGGTTGATTATCTTCTCTATATATTCCAACACATGTTCTTGCATAGTCGTAGACTTGTTTTGAAGCTCGTTTAGTTTTCCTTCAGTGGTTGGCGGGAGACGTTTCTTATGGGGAAAGTCTTCGTTTCTCTTCGGGGACATGTGTGAGTTGTAATGGTGACCATGCTTATATTTTTGTTGTTGATGTGATGCTTTCATCTTGTGTGAAAATTCTGGTTTCGGCGACTTGGCTGACGTCTGTTGGGGGTTCTCGGGAATAATTTGGGCATTTTACCTGGCCGGTGAAGTGACTAGGATCTTGACATGTTGCACAATACGTCTTTGTTTCTGTGCTGACATTGTCATACAACCTGCGGTCTAGGCAGTAGAAACACCTCGTCTGGTTTTGGCATTCATCTTGGAGGAGACCGTACTGCTGGCATTTTTTCAACGGGGAGTATTTTTCTGTATTTTTTGTTGATTCGGTGTAAAACCATTGCCATTATACTTCAGTACCTTCGTGTATGGTTTATGGTTGATGTTTCTTTTATGAAGACTCTTATTAATGTAGTTGACTGGTTTTTGCTAATTATGCATGATACTTTGTCGACCGTGGGATAATTTAGTTTTATACTCTCCAACAGTTCTTCATCTGGGATATCAGTAGGTATTCCTTTAACTATTGCAGTCATAGCTTGAATGCCAGGTTTAAAGAGGCCCAGAGGAGGTTCGAGTAGAACGAGGATTGTCCCCCGCTCGGGTGTTGTTTCCGCAGTACCTGGCCGTTATACGACTTTACCTGCGAGATGAAGTTGCCGGTATGATCTACTAGGGAAGAGTGAACTGGGATTTTTTTTGTAACTATATTAAAGTTATTCTGTTGTGGCACAATTTATTTTCAACAGGGGTGACATGAGGTCCGGTACCGCCGAAGTAAAGCCGGATGATTGTGAGTGCATATTATGATATGATAGGTGAGGGCAGGTCATATATCATGGCGGATGCCCTGACATTGACCTGCGACTTGAGGCGTTTATGTGTGGCATTGGGGCACCTATGGGAAATCTGGAGAGTGTGATAATTTCAAATATTTGGTTGACTCTAGTCTCTAGAGTTGTGGTGTAGTTTGTTTTCTGTGTGTTGCGGTAGATGGTCTGCATGTTGGCGTAGTCGGGTGAGTTCTTCGCGTGTTTTGGTGAGGAACTGTATGAGCTCCGTGAGGTGTGTTTGTATTGCTGCTAGGGCGTTGGTTGTGGCGTGGTCGTGGCGCTGTAGGAGCTCAGTGACGTTGATGTTTGCCTGCGTGTTGTTATGTTCTGCGATAATTTCCAGCCGAGAGCCAATGTTCAGAACCTCTGAAAGGAGGTCTTGAACCGCGTCTCGAAGGATGCTATCGGCGACGACGGGTGCTGGGACTGCTACGGTCTGTGGCGATGTGTCTGTGTCTGCGGCGACTGGTGGTGATGCTCCTGTAGTGGTTGGGGTCGCTCGTGTGTACGCTGTGGTGAAAGGTGCTGACGTATGTGCAGGCTGTGAAGCTGCATTGAGAGGTGCTGGTATGTGTGTGTCTGTGTGTGTGTGTGTCCGTGCCGGGATACAGTGGGCACTGTGCTTGTCCCATAAAGTGGCCAAAGTCACTGCAGGAGGCACAGTACCGGCGTGGTCTACGTAGATAGTGTGATATGCAATCGCTGGTGAGGTTCTGGGCGCCATAGTAGTGGCACCAAGGAGGGGTGGTGCAGTGGGTGTCTTCGTGTCCGTAGGCACAGCAGCGGCGACAGGGTAATTGGCGTTCCGCTCGGCTCGCTTCAGCGCGCAATCACCGCCTTAACAAGGGCAGGTCCGTGCGTAAGGTAGCTTCGCGGACGCGTGCATCGGCGAAGACTAGTTGCATGAGGTTTGATGGCCCTCTGCGAGCGATGATACGAGTGGCCCTCATTGCTGAGGTCCACTCGTACTGTGCGGCGGTAAGAAAGTAACGTGCTGGAAGGTCTCTGGGAACTCCGTAGACAACCGCACTGAGGCCCGATTGGGGGGCGCTGACTGCGATGGTAAGTTGGTCGAGACATTGCTACTATAAGCAGGCGAGATGCTGGAGTTTTCCGGTAGCCTGGAAGTGGTCGGCAGTGGTTCTGTAACACAGACCGGGAGCGGCGCTGCCAACACCGCTTCCACAGTACTGCTGTTAGATGTGTCGGGAGTTGCTGTAGAGATCTCTGTTGGTTGGCCGGTCTGTGAGCTAGAGGCGCTGGTATTGGCTGTAGATGCTGGAACCGTGCCTGCAGGAACCGGTGCTGTGCTGCGAGGTTTCTTCTTGACCATGGCGAAGAACCGGTTCTGACGAGCTCTTAAGGTAGGTCCTACCTGCTCCGCTGCCAGGTGCAGACTGATCCTGGGAATTTTTTTTTTATTATTTTAAATTTAACTTAAATATATAGGTTGTTCTGTGTGGTCTCTTTTTATTTGGTGTAGGGGTGCTAATTTGGTCCGGTACCGCTTACGCACTCGGAGGTTTGTGCGTGAATGTTAATGAAAAGGGGTGGAAGTGGTAGGTCTCCTGCCATGATCAACGCCCTGACAGGGACCTCCGGCATGTGGTGTAATGTTGTGCTGTTCTTGACAGCGGTGTTCTGGTGGCTTCTCTTGGTCCAGAATTGGATCTTCTGGTAGTTGTGTAGTCCCTGCTATATGAAAAGACAAATAAGGACTGAGTTAATATCCTTATGGCAGTCAGAATGGGATAACCTGCAAACTGGGAGACGCACCTATATGTTTTACCCTAATATACGAGAAAGGTTACGACTAAAGCACCTAAATCCCTTACAAGCTGCATTACACTATATCACAGGCCATGGGCCATATGACACTTACTTAAAACGTTTTAGTATCATCAACTCTGAAATGTGCACCAGATGCAATACAGAAGATACTCCTGAGCATGTAATGTTTAACTGTCAGAAATACAGTGAAATAGGACAATCTAACAGGGAAAAGCTCATGTACCTCACTTTATCGGAAATGGTCAGGAATAAGGAAAATCTAAATACTTTAAATGAGTTAGCGTCTCAAATCAGTATAGCAGAAAGATCTTTAAGACAAACTGAACAAGAAAGAAATCTAAGAAATTTTTATACACCTCCAGCGACTGTTGTAGCACCATCCCGTCGATCGTTAAAATTGTCAAACCAACTGTAAGCAGAAAGGAGAAGAACGAGGCCAAAACGACAGCCTGATGAGACTTGGACAGCCTACCAGAGACTAGGGACAACTTTACAATGTCACCAATTTTCCTTATTGTTATTAATTTAGGTTAGTAACTTCTGCACATTCTATTGTGAACAAATTTTAATAAATAAGTTTAAATAAATGAAAATATCCGCATACTACGTCCAGATATAAGAAATTAGGTATCTGGACATAGCTGGCAGATATTATTTTATTTTTTAGTCCCTGTAGGTGCGGTGTGTGTAGAGGAGATATGTGGTGGCGGGGAGGGAGTGCGTGATGTGCTGGCTGTTGTTCTGGAAGGTGAGGCTGCGCTGGAATAGCGCTCTTCTCTGCTCTTGATGGCGGTGATAATGGTGCTCGTGTGCCCAGTTAGCAACTCGCTGAGTTGCTTGTGGGTGGTGATGGTCCTGGTGGTGTTGATGTAATATACTATCTTCTCCAGTTTGGTCTTAAGATAGTTCTTGTCTGTGTCTGTGGCTTGTTGGATTTCACGCAGTCGGGCGATCTCGTCAGTCATGAGACGGACTGAGTCTTTCAACTGCGCTACTCTGCCAACAAGCTCTTGTAGTAGTCCAGTGGAGTTTTGTAGTGGTGCCTGTGTAATTCTGGAAGCTGGTTGTGCGGCTGCTGCTGGTGGTGGTGTGTGTTCTGGACGGTCCGAGTAGTGTGCGGCTGTTCGTCTTGTTGTTGGTTACTCGGTCGTCTAGGGCACACCGATTGCCCTGTGTAGTGGCCCGTGCGATTGCATGTCGCACAGTACACAGGGCGATGTGTCCGGTTCATTGGGTGGTCAGTGAGCCGGCGCCACAGTAGTGGCACCGGGCTGCGGCTGTGCAGGTCGATGCTGTGTGGGCGCACTGGCAGCAGCGCCGGCATGGCATGAGACGGGTGCCCCGGCTTTCCTCCACTCTGAGCACCTGTCCGAGGACCGGTAACTCATCGCGAAGGGCAGCGCGGAAGTGCGCCTCGTCCAGCAACACCAGTCTGACCAGTGGTGACGCCCCCCTAGCGGTGTGAATTCTCTCCACACGGGTCGCAGATGGCCATAGTTGTTGAGCGGCGCGGAGGAGCAGTGAGTCCGGGATTTGCCTATGAATTCCCCGGACTACTGCATTAAAGCTGTGTAGGTTGCGGCTGTGTTCCGTTTGTGCGTCTGGTGTTTGTGGCTGTCGAGAGGTGTGTGTAAGTTCGTCGGTAGTGTTGTCTGGCTGTGTTGCGGCGGGTGTTGGGTCGTTTTCCGTTGGTGGTGGCGGCGGCGTTTGTTCGGCGTTTTGTGTTGTTGGCTGTGATGCGGCTGGTGATGTTGGTGGTGGAGAATTATCTCCTGCCCTCTCTTCCTCTACGTCGCTGGGTCTAGAAGAAGCGCGGTTTGCGGCCAGGGTTTTTTCCCCCGGGGACTTACCGGCATATGCCGGCTGTCTTCTTCTTGCAGCCTTTTCCCATGTTGAGACGATGTTACGTCGGTGACGGCTTTGAGGCGACTGACCCTGGGAATTTGTGGTGTCTGGGGTAGTTATAGTTTTCGGAATGGTTGCTTGGGAGGGATTGGTCCGCGAGCGGATAGTGCCCGCCCACTGACTGACCCCTTTCAACCAATCAGGTGGTGCGCTTATCCCCTCCAAGGTTCAGGCCGGCAGTCACACAGTGAGAGATGAACTGCAAGGTATTTCTCCGTTTTAGATACGGATTGTCGTCGCTTTTCCCATCTCCAGTTTATCCAAGAGGACCTAAGATGTCCCTCGGCAGTTTGAAAGATTGTAGTCGGCGCGACTGTCTCTGGTCGTATCTTTCCAGAGAGTTTACCAGCGGGTGGTTCTGGAGTTTGTTGTACCTTGTTGGAGCGCGCGTTCTTAATCACGTCGATAATGTATGGGATAATGCTCCTGTAGGATATGGGCAGGAAATCTCCAGCCAGTATCGTAGATGGTCCTTAGTGCCCGATTCTGCAACGTCTGGAGCCTGATGAAGGTGGAATTTACCACCATTTCCCAGATCTCACATCCGTACAGAACCAGTGTCGGGATAATCGCACGGTATAGCTGGAGCTTCAGGCGGAGAGGCATGGTTATGGAACTGAAAATGGGATATAACTACCGGAGAGCTGCATGTCCTTGTAGCACTTTGGCCCTGACGTGATGCCTGTATGTCAGCCTCCAGTCCAGCGTGACCCTGAGATCCTTTGCCGTATTGTCCCAAGGGATCCGACGGTGCCGAAGCACGAGGTCCCGTGGGAGCCGGTTTGCTATTGTATTAGCCAGGAGAATCGCAGAGCTTTTCTCCGGGTTAATAGACATGCACCAGTTCTCGCACCATCTATCGATGGCACAGAGATGGGCTTGTACTTGCCGGTAGCTGTAGCGGGGATTCCTGTTAGTAGCGAAGATAATGAGATCGTCCGCATACTGGAATGTGTGTGGGGAGATCGGCCATGTAAGCAGCAAATAGTCCGGTGACAGTACACTGCCCTCGGGGATTCCAGCGCAATGGGCCTTTCTCTTGAAAGTGATCCCTCCATCTTCACCCGGAAGCTACGTTCCAGAAGGAAACTAGCCACCAAGTAAATATTTGGAGGGGGATTTCATGCTGTATGAGCTCGTGTCAGGTGGTAGAGAATGCCTTTTCCATGTCGAGCAACACTGCCACCGTTTTAGTCCTCTCCTGGTAAGCCAGGGAGACTTTCTCGGCTAGGAGATGCTTGGCGAGGTGGTAAGTGGGTGGGACAATAGCACTCACTATAGGATGGAGTGGTGCGGTGGTTTTGTGAATTTTCGGCAATCTGCAGAGCTTGGGTGGGGGATGGGGAGAGGGGACTGCAGCGTGTAGAATGGTAGTTAGTTCTGCGAACCCCGGGCAATAAGCTGGAACACTTAATAAGGCTGGTGGTCTACTTGGTAATTTCATATAGCGGGTGGTGACAGCGCAACCACAGGATCTCTCTCTATCTGTCTCTCTCTCTCTCCCTCTCTCTCTCTCTCTCTCTCTCTCTCTCTCTCTCTCTCTCGGGGAGGGGGGGGGGAGGGGACTGCAGCGTGTAGAATGGTAGTTAGTTCTGCGAACCCCGGGCAATAAGCTGGAATACTTAATGAGGCTGGTGGTCTTCTTGGTAATCTCATAATGCGAGTGGTGACAGCGCAGCCACAGGATCTCTCTCTCTTTCTCTCTCTCTCTCTCTTTTGGGCAGCAGCTACAGCCAGCGGCGGACGGCGGATTCTTTCCTGGTCTTCGGCAGCAATCGGCAAGTGTTGGGAAGCAGCGGGAAGTGAAAGACGAGCTTCAACCAGAACCAGGCAGGTTCTCACACAGCAAACCTTGACCAACCTTCTCTTTCAGCCCTTGCGATCTACGAGATCTTCGAGACCGTCAACCGGCCCTGCCCTTCTACCCTCACAGCCTACCGCAACCTATCTACTACACCACCCATCCTGGTAGCCAGGTTTTACACCCACTGAAGGTAACACCAGTCAAAAGAACGCAAGTTCTGTAGTCTCCTTGGAGCTACACTTCGGCAGTTTCTAACTGTGGGTATCAACAAACAGCACTTTTCAGAAGCTACTCCACTCCACCTATATCTAACCAGTAAAAATGCCTAAGATACAGGCATCGACGACCACCTCCTCTAAACCCCTCCCGAACCCGACACTAACCGCCCCCACGTCCAAATAAAACCAAATACTAGGTCACTCAGAATCAGCACTGGTAATGAATCCTCAGAACACGACTCAAGCATCGAGTCCACCACGGACTTAGGAAACCGTTTAGGCACACTCAATAGGACCCAAGAGAAACAGCGATCTCCCCCTTAGGCATTCCCTCCTTACCATATGGCAGTCACACTCTGTACGTCATGAGGTGCAACCCTGAAACACAGAATGTGTGGTTTGTCAAAACACTGATGACGAAACACCAGAAGGACACGGACAACTTATACCGAGCACAAAGACTATACTCACCAAGGAATACCTTTGCACTCATCTTAAGAAACTAACAGGCTGCCATTACATTTTCATAAGGCATCCCCCCTCATCACTTTGGCAGATCAGCGTTTTACACGTACAACCCTGAAAGAGACACAGCAGAACAGAGGCAAAGAAAAACAGTAACAGCCGTATTGAAAGGAATATCATACGAAATTCCTGATGATGTCATACTTGCCACATCCAGGAAATATACCCTGAAGTATCCTGTGCCACAAGAATAATGAGCAAATGCCGCCCCAAACCCCTCGTCTGAGTTTTTAGTAGCTGGGTGGCTACTCTTAACACTATCTTACAAGAAGAAGCCATTATCCAGAAGCAGATATTCACAGCCGAACCATCTCGGTGCACAGAGAGGCGCATCCCATGTAGGCAGTGCCAGCAGTATGGCCATCACTGTCATGAATGCAATGAACAGCCGACGTGTTTTCACTGCGGTGACAGGGCCGATTCCAGACGCTGCCTGCATGCAACCAAGCACCAAGGACCCTTCTGCGCTACCTGCAGAACTCCCGGCCATTACACCGGACAAGTCAGATGTCCAAAATACCCCAAAGCATCTCCCCCCAACCAAAACTGCAGAAATAGCAGAAACCCACATATTCCCCCATAATATACCGGCACCCCCTAAATCAAAAGAAACCACCCATCAGCCTGACTTAATAACTCCCCAAAATCCCGAGCAATAAGAAGCAGATGACCTCTCCAGAGACCATAAGTCATCAAGCGTATCATCACAAACACGGAAGAACATGTGAACATGATGCAAAACAACATATACCAGATCGAGAAAAACATAACCAGCTTCATACAGGAAGTATCAAACATTATTGTGACACAAATATGTTGTTGTTAGCTAATGCTGGATTTCTGACAATGAAGTCATTAATCCTCTTGCTCTCCAATATTTTTCACTGATGGATGGGGCATTAGAAGTGGCCGGACATATTTGAAGGTGGTCTCGATCCATTTCCTCTTGCAGATCACATAGAGGACAGAGTGGTGAAGAATATATCCCAATTCTGTTTAAATGTTTTGCCAGACAATCATGTCCTGTAATCAACCTGAAGTGTGACACAAATATTGACCACCCTAATTCCCCCAATGTATGATGCCACACCTCCCAATCAACGAGACAGACTCCTACACAACATAACGCAAACAGCAAAGAAAACCCTAAAGGCCACAGTCAACACGGCTAAAATAGGAAGCCAACTAGCCATCTTCGTCAACAAGCAGCAGCAGTAAAACAGTGCAAACACCTAACACACACATGGTAGAAAATACAAATGGCAGTAACAAGAGCACCATGCCACATAACACAACATTAAGCTCTTCCACATTAACATCAACGGCATTTCCAACAAAAGGCACAAAGCTAAATATTTATTCAGTAGAAAATAATAACACGTTTACTAGTAATGACTAAAACAGCATGCCCACCGTAGCAAATGAATATGCTGCCACTGCTTCCCTTGCTTGGCTTACAGCAGCAAAAAGATGGCACCTCTACTACACATTATACTTATACTTTAATTTTAATTTTCTTTTAAATATGTTTGCAAATGTTTTTCACCACATAGCCATATTATCATATTCTACAGGCTAACAGTAGTGATATAGGTTATTGTATAAGAAAAATTATAAGCAATACATAAGAAGCTTCCATGAATTGGATTCCAGACTCTGAAATATTTGGATAGAAATAAATTTGGCTTGTATACTTAAGTTTGTTGTAATATACGCTTCAGAAGAACTCTGTGACTAAAGTGTGGATGAGGTTTATGTTTTCATTAAGTCTAATGACCTTCAGAACATGTATAGTGAAACATTGTAAATCGTTACTATCTCAGCTACAAGTGCTTCAGTAGGGCAAAGTTTCTCAAGTATGAAGAGAATAATATCTTACACCACAAATTCTCTGCTTCAAGATAGACTCCTTTAGCTGCTAGCTATGAGTTATGTATGAATCGAGAAAGAATGGCTTTGTGTTGTAAAAAATGACTGCACAAAAAGATCACATAATGCAGTTGCGGTGAGTTGAGCACATATCACATTGAATATTAATGCATCTTAATGCAGTATTCATTTTCATTTGTTGTATTTATTTTTGGAAATTCATGATGAATGGAACTTACCTAAAAGTAGGGGGGGTTGCATAATTTGTACCATTGCCTAAATTGTACCACTCACTTAAAAGTTAGTTCCTTGATAAATGCTACCATCTACGTGAAGCATTGTGAACTATGCCTACATGCACCCCAATTGCTGAGAGAAGAAGCCTGTCAGTTGAGGTGTGCACACACAAGCTAAACAAACTTATTTTAGCTAGTTTCAATCTAGTTTTTGCATTACCTGCCTAGAAGAAATACTTCCAAATGCTAAGTGAAATTCCACAATGCTGTATATTATTCAAAACTACATTAATATACTGTAATTCTCACTGCATTACATATCTGTGTCACAAACCATTAAGCTGCAAGAATTTAACAAAGAGAACTTGCGAGGTTACGAATGTTTTACCGGTTTCAGTTTCCTATAACATACCAGTATAATGCAGGGAACTCTTTCATTATAACTTTTTATATCATAGTGATGCATGAAAAAAGAATATTCATAATTCAATTCATAAATTACAGGTCATTAACTTCTATTTTAGTATAACTATAATAAACTAATTTTTATTTAATGTATCAGTATCAGTTTATTCACCAATGTAATAAATTTTACTAGGTTTGTCAGATAAAAAAACATATAAATTTTACAATTTGAAGAATTTTGTACATAAGACAAGTGAATACATTTACAATTATTATAATTTTAAGAGTTGTTTCATGAGGTATACAATACCAAATTACAATTTTAGTTATGTATACACTACTATCAGATTTTAACTTCAGAGCTACCTACTTTTAAAGGAGAGGTAAACTAACAGCGTACATTTCTTCCTGCCTTATACTCTTTTACAGAATAAAATACATTTTTGATGAGATAGGACTTTATTTCCATTCTCACTTTCACCTCATTCTTTATTTCCTTAATTTCACCAGGTAAATGATTATATAAATCCTTTGCATTACTCTCAATACATTTCTTTCCAAGGGAGCCTCTTAATCTACTTCTAAAATAGTTTTGCCTAGTTATAGTGTCATGACTGTGTACATTCATGTTTTTATCATCTTTATGTGCCTTTATTACATGCTTGAGACATTCATAAATGTACAAGCAAGGTAGTGTTAGTAAATTTAATTCTTTGAAAGCGTCTCTACATGAGATTCTGGTCTGTATTTTTTATTACCCTTATTGCTCTTTTCTTTAGTCTGAATATTTTCAGTAAATGTTTCACATCTGCTGATCCCCATAGTATAAGCCCGTATTTGAGATGTGAATGTACAAAAGCATAATATACCTGTATTACACTATCCTCTGCCATAATTTGTGCTACCTATTTTAATATGTAAATACCACTATTTATTTTCTTTGAAATCCTTTCTGTATGTTTATTCCATTTTAAATTATTATCAATAATTAATCCCAAAAAGTTAGTTTGATTTATCTGTTTGATTTGTTTATCTTGTATTGCCAGGGTAATATTTGATTGTGTTTGTTGCTTATACTAATTTGCATCCATTGTGTTTTGTTTATATTTAGTGCCTTCCCTAATTCTGCAAAATGTGTATCTATGATATTTAATATTTTATTTACTTTGATCTGCATGTCAACTATAGTGTTGGCAGTTACAACTATGGTAGTATCGTCAGCATATCCCATAGCTAGACCTCCTGCTTGGTGTATTTTTTTAAACAGACTATTTATATACAGGATGAATAGGTATGGTCCCAACTTTGAACCCTGTGGTACACCATGTGTTATGCGTTTAAATGGAGATCGAACTTTTGTAAGATTTCCGCTTGCGTTGTGTACTATTACAAACCTAAATACTAGAAAAACCATATATTTCAGCTTCTTTCACTCAATTCTCTCATATGGAATAACTATATGGGGTAATGCTACAGGTTGGGAGAGAATCTTTAAAATCCAAAAAAAAAAGTTATACGCATACCGACCCACTCAAGTTATAGAGTTTCTTGCAGGCCACTATTTAAAACATTAGAAATCCTGACACAACCCAGCCTATATATGTACAATCTAATTATACACGTGCACAATAACCATGACAGATATATAGCAAATCAGCACCAGCATGAACACAACACAAGGCGAAAAGGAGAAATGAAATACCCAGATCATAGGCTTGCACTCTACAGTGGCGGCTCGCAGTCAAAATTTTAGGGTAGGCAAAGTGTAACAGTAACAACAAACAACAACACCAACAATAACAACAACAACAACAACAACAATAATAATAATAATAATAATAATAATAATAATAATAATAATAATAATAATAATAATAATAATAACAATAACAATAACAATAACAATAACAATAACAATAACAATAACAATAACAATAACAATAACAATAACAATAACAATAACAATAATAATAATAATAATAATAATAATAATAATAATAATAATAATAATAATAATAATAATAATAATAATAATAATAATAATAAACCCCATTTATCCGAAATATAGGGGGCGAAGTCATTGCGGATAACGCAAACAATATATTGTTTGGTTGTTTAATAAGAGCAGAGTGAATGAGTGTGACTTACAGACGAATTACCGCCAAAACTAAAATCACGAGTGTCGGCAGACTTTTTTCCAGGGGGGGGGGCACATGTTGGAAATTTGCAATCATATAATATTAAATCATTATTTTACTGTCAAAATTTATAGTATTTGTTGCAGATAACCGTATTGATTTGTGCTAAACAAAAATTGTTCTTTACATCAAAATTAAAATAATAGTTTAAAAGTCAGCAACTGACTGCACATTAAGTTCACCAACTTCCAAGGGGGGGCCGTGGCCTCCCTTGCCCCCGTTTCGCTACGCCCATGACTAAAATAGATTAAGAAATTGAAAAATTGTCTGACTGCAGCTTTGTGTTAAATAGCTAAAACACTCCTCTTTTCATTGTCAGTGCGCCGCGAAAGCGAAATTTGTAATAGTTCACTAATTAAGTCGGTCATATTGGTATTACACAGAGATAACGACAGATGCAGATCTCTGAGATCTTCGTTCGTGGAGTATGGCTGTTCGGAAAATGTCGCATAAATTCGGGTTTGGGCGGGCAAGTGCTCGGACTGCTGGCAGACGCGTCTACGCATGCTCGAAGTGCATATACAGACCGAATGTTTCCTTATCCCTGTTCAAGGGCCTCGCACTGAGGAAATGGGGCTGGGCAGGCAGAGGTTAAGCTAGCCTGCTCTCCACTACCCAGGTTCCATGCGTATCATTTCTGCCGCGCGTTTCAAACACGCAGCGCAGTTTTGATGAATTGGAATTGAGATTAAAGGATTTGACCATGCGTTGGTCATTATAACCGAGAAAACTTTTCTTGAACTGCAATTTAGGGGAAAATGACGGTTCAAATGATAAAATGCAGAATCATAGTTAAACATTATTTGTTGATGTATTATGATAGGGTAGGCAGTGCCTACCCTGCCTACCCTGAGGAGCCGCGCCTGGCACTCTATGAAAAAAGTCCACAATATATGGGGTGTAAAATATACAATAAATTGCCACAAAGGATTAGGAAAATCCCAAATCCAAACCTCTTTAAAAAAACAGTTAAGAGTTTGTTTGCCAGCAAGGCATACTACTCTGTTACAGAATACATGCAAGATGTACTGTGACCTCAATTTTAGGTGTCTTAACAAATCATTACTGTACATTTTTTCTCTTTTACCTTTCTTTTATATTTCTATACTCGTGTTTGTAAATATTGTAGACTTATTTTAATCCTTAAAGTTGTAACTATAGTGTATTGACGAGTCACCAATTTACGAGCACCTGCTCACCCATGTAAGTGTAATGTGACGAATAAAGTATAAGTATAAGTATCTCTACACATTGCTCTCTATTTGTCAAGTAAGATTTTATCCATTCTAGTGGTACACCTCTAACACCATAATTTTCTAATATTTCTATTAATTTTTCAATGTCTACACAGTCGAATACCTTTGAAAGGTCAAGAAAGCTTGTAAGCACATATTCTTTTCTGTCTAATGCCTTAATAATTATGTCGTTTCCCTTGCTAATTGCATGTATGGTCGATTTCTTTTTTTGAAAGCCGAACTGATACTCAGATACAATGTTGAATTTGTTACAGAATTTTTGCAGCTGTTCTAGAAATATACCTTCCATAATTTTTTAAAATCCAGAACATAAAGATATTGGCCGATAGTTTTCCATCATTAGTTTGGAACCCTTCTTTTTGTCTAACTATTGTATACTTTAATATATTTGGAAATGTTCCACTGTAAAAACTTTCATTTATTAGGTGTGTTAGAATCTCTGCTATCTCATGTTTGCAATATTTGATCATTTCATTTGAGTACTGATCTAAGCTATAGGATTTTTTACACTTTAATGAGTTTATTTGTTTGATGACTTCTTCCTTTGTAGTTTCACTTATTACTAACGAATTACAGATTACTGTTTTATTTGTTGATTGCATTTTCATTTTCTTTATTCTCAAATTTGTTACAATACAATAAAACCTATTGATTTCTATATTTTTAAACCATTCATTACAAATAATAAAAATAATTTTATAAAATAGTATAAATGCAGAAGATAGGTAGAGCTGTGGCTGAGTGGTTAGACCATTCACTTACCACCTAGGCAGCCCAGATTCGATCCCAGGGATTTGCATGTGGTATTTGTGGTGGACAAAGTGGCATGTGGGTGGGTTTTCTCTAGGTTCTCTGGTTTCTCCTGCCACTCATTCCACCAATTGCTCCATCATCACCTTTCCATTCATCAATTTGGCCAGCATTTCATATCATCCTCTTCCTCACTATCATACCTGGTGCTTGGCTGAACACCCGCTTCCAGGCCTTCATCTGTCTGGTCCATAGGTTAGTCTGCTCCCTGACATGCGTTGGCCCTAGGCACTGGCTTGTAGGTCTTATATAAGGTGAGGGTAATCAGGCAAAGAAGAAGAAGAAACAGAAATGCAGAAGATTGTATATTTAAAAATTGTAGATTTCACATTCTTGTGTATTTCATTGTTTTCCTTTATAACAAATTATAATCACATGTATTTAATTTCAGCATGGAAACTAAGCAGCAATATGGGGAGATGGTCACAGGATCAACTAAGTCTTGCTGTCGCTGCATATATGAATGGCGGTCATGGAATAAATGAATCTGCTTGAATGTACAATGTACGAAAGCCTACAATACTAAGGCACCCAAAAAACAAAAATGTAGTTGCTAATGGGGATGTGAGAACTTTGAAAGAACCACAGTGTGCAGGAGTAAGGAAATCTATAAAAAAGTATTTCTGTACTAACTGCAAAGGAAAATAAATGGTTTGTGCAAAAAAATCTCTGTGGTGCAATATAGGAAACCAGTAGTGCAATTTATGAAACCAGTTGCCTAAATTTGTACTCACTGCAGACATTTAGAGAACTGAACTTCATGATTTTGTTAACTTGAAATTAACTTTCCTTTTTAGACAAATCATTCTAACATATTGGAATTAAGAAGCATTATTGAAATAATTCTAAAGTTATCAGTACAATTAGAAAAAATAAAATGTGTAAGTTGGTACAAATTAGGCAACTCTCCCCTATATTTTCAGAATGATTTTTGAGTTTTTACTTAGTTGGCAGATGCTACTTCTTTTCCACAAAAGATATTCAGAAGAGAGCATTGCATTACACCCTGACTAGCAGCCTCTGAGGACAAGTTTGCTATTTACTTTCAGTCCCATAACCTTAATTTGGCCCATCATACTGCAACTCCATTGTATCAAGGAAGCAGCTAAACCAATTGCCGGTAGGTACGCTTATTAACACTCACTTGGACTATCCTCAGCCTGCCAACACTGGACTGAACTGGACTGAACTGGATTGGACTGGACCTTCTTGGGGATATGTTTGAAGTGGAGCATGTGTAGGAGGCTGGATTTTTGTCCTTCCGCTATGCCTTTGCACTTAAATTATGTAATTATGTGTCTGATGTATAAATCTGATCATTACACTTATTGGGCTACACATACATTGTTTCAAATTCTTTATGGCACACATATAAACTTATAATATGTTGACTGTAAGATTTATTGGTAATTACCTTATTTGAGCCAGTATGTGAGTTTTGCAACTTGTTGCAGTGAGTATATCTTGTTAAAAAGGGCAACTTGGGTTTAAATGGCTGTTGCAGCGGTTAACTTGGTGACATACTTGCTAGCGATATTTATATCTACTGTATTTTGGAGTGCACACGATTGTTATGCTCTTCTGTTTAACTTACCTTTGCGTGTAGTTATTACTAATAAACATGTATTTAAGCAGCTTAATATTGTTTGACAAAAGTTGTGAATAAGGCTGTATTGCTCAATTTGATATAATTTCTAGAAAAATATTCCTATTGAATATAGGAATAAATTTCATTTATCTAAGGGATGTATTTAAATTTGTAACAGGTAGAATGTCAGCACTGTACATCAGTATATTTATAAATATGCTGGATGTTTTTGTAATCTTCTGCAGATTATAAATAAGAACCATTAATATAAAATTTTTATTTTCATACATGTACATACATTACTGTTTAAGATAAAATAAATACTTGTAGTTTTGTTTCCCACAAAGAACTTCACTGTAAAAATTTGCTTAATTATCCTCTTTGAATATATTATAAAACTTAATTTTAAACAGGTGGAAGATGAAAAAATTCATTTACTTTTTGTAATTCATATTCTCTAGTACCTTTCCATATGGCTTTGTTGATAATTCTCATAAGAGGAAATTTTGTGTCTTTATGAGCTGAACAGAAACCTTGGAAGTCATCTGTATCAATTGACCATGCCATAATACCAGCAAGGTTGGATTCCATAGCAAATTTCACCTGTAAAATTCCAAAACATATTAGTTACTGCTCAGCAATATAGACAATCATTGAGTACAAACCAAGTCATTCTGGAGATTATGTTTTGAAAGGTAGCATTATTTCAGAGGTAAAAATTCAGTTTTCATGGCTCCTTAAACTATAGCTTACTCCTTAGCATATGTACTACTTGTGTGTCAGTTTATAATTACAGCAATGGGAACTCTTGTTTTCTAACAGAAAACAAGTTTAATACAGGTTTTTGTAATTTTTTAAAGGTGCTTAAAACATTTTGAAATAGTGGTCAAAAGCTTGAAGTATATTATAAAAATGTTTTATTGTATAATATAATATTTTATTTTACACTTCAGTACATTCTTTTATTATTAACTTTGGTGATTGATGACCTACCTACCTGCCAGTCAACAATGTTCGTGTAGGCATTTCTTAATAGATAGTTTTTCATGGCCTTGCTGTAATTTTAATGACTGAGTTCTACAGTAACTTATATGTTGATGTATTAATAACATTATAGTCATATGCCCCATATGCAGCCATAGCTTATTGTAGCTATAACGGTTAGAAAAGAAAAAAACAGGTTTGAAAAATTCAGCCAGTCTGACTTGCTACATACAAGGTAAGTGTAAAGGCTGTTATTCTTTTATTGATTTCAGATTAATCTAACTGCATCAGGGATAAACTGAGATCTATGTATGCAAACATACCTTATATGCAATGCTTTTAGGATCATCATATGAAAGAAACTGGTGTTTCTGTAAGCTGTAGGCATATGGAGTACGAGTAGCATCATCCTCTACAATCTTCCAATCTGAATCTGAGTCATTTAGTTCGTTGCAGATCTGGAATAAATATTAATGTAGCAGTGTAGCATAGGTTACAAGCTATTGATGTGAAATTGTTGTTCCTACATAATGTCTTAATTACACTGGGCAACTTACTTCACAGTGCTAGAACATTGTAGACATTGAATGAATGAGTAAATAAACTTATTGGGAGGTTGGCTTTGATGCTGGCATATAGAAGCAACAAATTTATTTGCTATGCTGTGTCACATTGAATTAGCATGTCTCTTTCAAAGTTAATGGCAATTAGTGAATAAAGTAGGCCAGTGTAATTTAATCATTGTGAAAACAGATTGGCTAATGAGATAGTCTGACTATGGCATGAACTGAAATAAACTAATTGTTCTAGTCCAATCAAGCAAGGCCTGATGAAATAAAATTTTAGTTGGCTAGGACATCATATTTTAAATAAATAAATTTTTATATTTGCAGAAACGATTAATTTATATCATGATAGTATACCTTAGTAACAAAGTTTGAGATTACCATTACTAACGGGAGAACAAACAACTTACAAACAGGCTGAGCATGTTTTACCTGTCTACATCCTTGGTGCTCATTGATGTCTGCTGCTATCATAGAAAGGCTCAAATAAAACCATAAAACATTTTTATGATTACCACGCATTACCATGTGATAATGTGGGCAGAGTTAATTTATGCAATTGCCTGCTAGATAATGTTAATGATTGCTCTACTGACCCCATTTAATTTTCTGTTTTATGGATTAAGCATGATTTTAATCACATGGCTACAAATTAATGAGTGTTAATGCATATTCTCTTACGTGGTATGTGAGATGTATGCAGCACAAGGATATCATTTTCAGCATCTTCTATGACAAAGGTATTGTAGTTATAATTTGTATGAGAAATCTATTATTAATTAACTTCTCGAGAATATAATGTTCTTAGAACTGTAAAAACATAAGATTGAATAATAGTCCAACCAATTCATTACTCAATACTCCAAAATAAAAAATTGAAAACTAACCTCTGAGCCACACTTGAATATAAGGGGATAAGAATATTTGACACTGCTGGCCACTTGTAAAAATGAAGACTCTGTAAAAGGAATTAGTTGTTCAAGAAAGTGGAGCAAGCTGGGCATGAATTCAGAGAAATTAAGCCATTGCATTGCTTTTTTGATTCTCTATTTACTTCATAACAGAGGAGGGAAAATGATCATTTTCCAAAATCAGGTTAAACATTTTTCTTGAAATAATTATATCATAGCAATGTAGGTATATTTTACTTTATGATTCTAAATGTAAAAAATAAAAATAAAGGACTCATACCTACATAATTTGAAGATTTTTATGATGTTGGCTGTAGAATTGTTTATCATTTAATTAAAAAACTCATAAAATTTCCTTTCACATTTTGTTTCTACCTACGACAGCCTAAATTTTAAATCTTATTTGTTATCATGTTATGCTTCCACATGAAGCCACAATATTTAATACCTGCTAATATGTAGCTGAAATATTTCTTGTTTATGTGGCTATTCTATTACACATCTGAATTAGTGTAGATTTAAAATTTGACTTCTAGCAAAATATGGAAAGAAAAAAGGAATGGCAAAAGTGAGTCATTTAAATATGGGAAAAACAGTGTCTCATATGCTGTTAAAGTGGGACAATACTTCAGTCTTGTAAAGATGGGAAAATCCAGAGTAATAGAGTACCTGGCAACTCTAAAGAAAATGTATCTAAATACAAACAAATCATATACTATTTTACATCTTGAATACCAGACTTTGTTCAGAGACAATAACCATTGACTTCGCAACAGTGCAGCAGAACATGTTTTTGCATGCATGTGTCATCTGTTGAGAAATTTCTTAATATTTGCCTCTTTTGAAAAGGAGGTTTAAGATATTGTGCAAAGATTTGTATCTTTATATTCAATGGAAGATAGAAAAGCAAAGAAGGTGGGAAACAACCCAATTCATGAACCTGCATGATCACACAAAATTTAGTCTCTTAATAAGAATAACAAATGGGTTTTATAGTGTTCTTTGGAAGCAATGTAAACTAAAACTTGTCTACACATCCCTTATTTACAACCAGGAACCCAGCAGCATGAATACAGGATGTCTGAAAAAATGCGACAAGTTTAAAGGCTTGAATTACATTAACTAATTTCTTCATTTACATTTTTTCTTCTGTAATTCAAGTCCTTTAAACTTGTCTCTGTGTTCATAAATAATGAGTTTATGGTCATTTACAGTCTTGGTACATTTTTTGAGACACTCTATATGTTACAGTTAATGGTTTCTTTCATGGTAAATTAAGTTAAGAGTAACTTAACACAGTTTGTGTTTTTTTCAGACAAATTAGTGTTTCAACTTGTTTGTGAACAATCAAACCTCTTGCTATTGGTTTTTTAAGATGCAACCATCAATGCTGACATTGGTGCACTAAGTCAATTTACAAAATAACTAACTAAATAAATGAATGAATAAACAAACAAACAAGCAAAAAAAAACAAATAAACAAACAAATAAAGCAACCAATAACTAAATAAATAAAGAAGATTAATGTATATATCAGATATCAAAACCTAAATTTAATATCAGTAAGTGTTTGTATTAATCTAATTCTTTCCTTCTAACTAAATGTGTAACCTTTCAAACCTAAAATATTTACTCATATTTTGAATTTAGAAAATACATATTCATTACATTTGGATATTGGGAATTTTAATTTGGCTGCTTTAAATTAACTTACCTCAAAGTAACCCCAGTAACCAGGTTCTCCAACATAGGAACTTGGAAGAGTTTGTTCCTTTCTAGCTGCAACTCCAAAGCCAATATCATCTGTATCATTATTGGCTAGCAGGAAGAGGCGACCATACAGAGGAACACCTAGCACCAGCTTTTCTGATGGTGCTCCTTTCTTTTGTAGGAAATTAATGCTACTTTCCTGAAAATATTGAATAATGGAAAAAAAGAAGAAACAAAGAAAGAAACAAACAAATGAATAAAGATATGTTGCATGCAAACTAGAATAATAAGAGGTAAAGGGAAAATATATACACATGCATGTTTTAATATTGAAGAAATGGATAATTCTACCAAAAAACAGATTTTACTACAATATTATTTTAAAATAGCAAAATGCTTAAACAAATAAAATAAGAGAGAGAGAGAGAGAGAGAGAGAGAGAGAGAGAGAGAGAGAGAGAGAGAGAGAGAGAGAGAGAAAGATTTAAAAAAAATAATAAAAGGTATGTATAATATATATGCATAATAAACCTAAGTGCAATAGCATACAACTAAAGTCATGTAAATTAAGGCCTAGAATACTTGCATTATGTATTTCTCTATTCTGATTGTCTCCTTAGCAGGATGGTAGTGCAGTAGCTTACCAAGCAGGAACCCTGGATTTGATTTCGTAGGAACTTTCTCCCATTGCATCCTTATTACATCCCTGAGGTAATTCCCTCCATAAAATGTTTACCTGTTTTTGCAGCAGTACATTGAAAAATATTACCCCTCTTACTGCCCTGCAATACTGCATGGAAAGCTTCAGAAATTTGTTTTACATTTCATTGTATGACTTTATAGAGGTCAAAATAATGCAACATTGAAGCATCTTCCTCTTTCCCTTCTTGGAAGCCTTTGTTACTAACCAGAAGCAGTTTAGCTTTCTCAGAAGAGGAAAAGGATCTTCAAGAAGTGATTCATAATTTTTTGGTTCTAACATGACATTTTACCAAGCCAGGTGGCTAAGGTAGTAACACCTGTAGCTCACATTTGAGAAATCTTGAGTTCAATTCACATGGCCAAATTACCTGACATATGGGTTTCATCAAGAGATTCCCCAGGTTGCTGGGTGAATGCTGGGAAAATTCATTGCATGCCCGAATTTCCTCTCCCTCCATTTCATTTCACTTCTCATTTTACTTCACCGTTCATCCCCTTGGTTCACCCTTGTGTATGGGTATCTCAGGCATTGCATGGGAGGGAAAAAGGATGCTCTCTTGAAAACCTCCATCCCCTGGTGATACAGTCCACAACTTTCAAGCTTCCCAAGAGGATGTGACAACCTCCAGTGGGAGGGTTCTGGTTGTACCAGCTTAAATGCCAAGAGTGTTGGTACAGAGAGCAGAAGTTTTTTAATCAAGTTCAAGTGTGACATGAACTTCTCAAATCTGGTCTCTAAGTTTCTAAATTATTATTATCGACATAATACATGACTAGTAATTATTATTTATTTATACCAACAAACTTACTGTTGGTGTTTTTAAACACACAAGCCGTGTGTGGGCAAAGTTTGAGAGGTAGAACTGGAACTTAAAAATTCAATGCCATAACTGGGACTTGAACCACAGACCTTCCGCTTACTGGGCAGCTGCTCTACCACTGAGCTATTGTGACAAACTGCCAGAATGGCATTAAATTCTCAAACCAGTCTCTGATGTGAGACTGCCTTTGTGGTTTACCAGGAGAAATACTACCATTCTGGCAGTTTGTCACAATAGCTTAGTGGTAGAGCAGCCACCCGGTAAGCGGAAGGTCTGTGGTTCAAATCCCAGTTGTAGCTAGTGTTAAACAATGATTATAAAATATAAATTAACCCTAACAGAGATCAACTGTCAACTCAAAAATTGAAACCACTTGCAGCATTGCAAGTTACCTTTGAAGAATGGTATCTCAACTATTCAAGACTGCCTTGAATGATTACCAGTATACTTGAGTCATACTTAAAGCATTTTTTCAGGTACCTTAAGAGCTAAGAGCTTTAATACAGAGAGAGAGAGTGAGAGGGTCCATATTTCAAGTCCTGGCTGCCATATTGAATTTTTCAAGTCTGACTTATCATTCAAACTTGTTGGTTACATATAGCTAGTGTGAAGTAATAATAAATATAAATCTTTTTCAATTAATCATATGCCAGAAGAGAATATACTAAACATCTCTGTGATAATTTATCACATCCATAGTGAAAATGCCAAGACTATAATATATATCGCACATAATACCACCTAGCCATAAGGCATTTATAAATGAAATGGAGGCAGATTGATAACTAGAAAGGCAGCACCACAGTGAATTAAGACTTGATAACAAAATCTGTACTGTATCAGTGAATTATAATCAGTACTTTCGTATATATCATGTAGGTACTTAATATCATGTGCATAATACTATTTATTGTAAATATTATGTACTTATATAGAATTATATCAAACTGTACATTTATAATTTTTGCTCCATTTTATTTTTATAGTTGTAATTTGACAATGTCAGAAACTGTAAAGTCCACCAGTAATAAAGATTATTACTTGTTATTATTCTTTATTATTATTATTATTATTATTATTATTATTATTATTATTATTATTATTATTATTATTATTATTATTATTATTATTATTATTATTATTATTATTATTATTATTATTATTATTATTATTATTATTATTATTATTATTATTATTATTATTATTATTATTATTATTATTATTATTATTATTATTATTATTATTATTATTATTATTATTATTATTATTATTATTATTATTATTATTATTATTATTATTAATTATTATTATTATTATTATTATTATTATTATTATTATTATTATTATTATTATTATTATTATTATTATTATTATTATTATTATTATTATTATTATCATTATTATTATCATTATTATTATCATCATCATCATCATCATCATCACCATTGCCATCACCATTGCCACCGCCACCGCCACTGCCACCGCCACTGCCACCGCCACTGCCACCCCCACCGCCACCGTCACCGCCACCGCCACCCTCACCATCATTATCATCATTACCATTACCGTTATCGTTATTGTTATCATTATCATCATTATCATTATCATTATTATTAAAAAAATAAAACCTTACCCTGTGGCATAACAGCTCATCTGGGCCTAGGCCTACTGCCCGACTACTGTATTGCCCATCACAGGTGTCATGAGTGGGGTGCAGTACTGGAGGTGGAAAGTTGTCAGTGCCCCAGTTCCTCCCAGCCAGTTATGCAGTCTTCTCAATGAGAGACCACTCATTTTCAATCAAGTAGCTCCTCAATTGGTCCCTCAGAGACCTAACAAAGCTGAGTATACCCAGGACCAGGTCTCCTAGTGGGAGAAAATCCCTATGCCATTACTGGGAATTGAACCTGGGTCCCCCATTTGGTAAGCAGCAGTGCTATCACTGCGCTAAGGAGATGACCACTATTAATATTATCATCATCATTACTATCATTATCATTATTGTCATTATCATTATTGTCATTATCATTATCGTCATTGTCATCGAAAAATTGCAAGCCAGCCTTTTATGTTTTCTGGTTTAGAAAATTCTTTTCTGAGCATTAATATAGTAAGATTTCAAACTAAAGTTAAGCATTTTACATAATAATTAGGAAACAAAAATGCTGAAATCCTTGCTCTTTAGTTTGCCTCTTTCTGCATGATACTTACTACATTCAATTTATCACCTTGTTGTAGAGGATATAGTGGAGCATTTGGTCCAGTTGTATCTTCCCAGTGACCATGATATGCATAGCACAAAGCAAACAAATAATGCACATGTTTACTTATTCCACGAATATCATAAGAACCTTCAAGTATTTCGGTTGCCATTCCTAATGGCATTGTGAGAAGTAGACCATATTTGTCAAGTTCCTCACGCAATTCCTGAAAGAAGTAAAGATCTCCTCTGCAGTATCATAACTGTTCCTGTAAATCTTATAATATAAAAGTGATCCATTTGTTTATCAATAAGATAATACAATTTAAGTAACTGATGCATTTTTAAGTAAATTCTATAACCCAAATCCAAAAGTTAGGTAAATATAAATTTTAATTTGTATGATAATTGAATAAGCTAGTAATGGTAATGTGAATTTAAATTTATGGAAAAATTCAGTCAGAGTTGAAAAACTTATACCACATTTTTGTGCCTTGACCAGTTTTAGAAGCTACTTGCTCTCTTCAAATCAGAAGAGACCAACTAACTGGCTCATGGTGTTAGTCTCCAGTGTGCAATTGTAGTTTGTAGTGACACAGATATACAAGTAACGAGTGAACCTCAAACTGGTTAAATCACAATCAGCTTATTGTAAATACTAATAAAACTGTGGTAATGCATTTCCATATTACACAGAATAAAGCTTGTAAAGAATCTATTGTTTATCTTGATAACACAGAAATTGGAAAAGTTCTGGGTATCTCAATACAGGAGAACGTAAAATGGGATACACATATTAATATACTAACAAAGAAACTTAGCATTATCTGCTATATTTTTTGATTATTAGTAAATAACGTACACCTTGAAACAATCAGGAACGTTTATTTTGCATATGCCCATTCAATAATGTGATATGGAATTGGGTTTTGGGGGAGTTTATCACATTGTAAATCCTTATTTAAAGCTCAAAAAAGATTGCTAAGAATAACAATGGGAGTGAATTGTGGAACCACATCTTGTTGTTGTTGTTAGCTAATGCTGGATTTCTGACAATGAAGTCATTAATCCTCTTGCTCTCCAATATTTTTCACTGATGGATGGGGCACAGAAGTGGCCGGGCATATTTGAAGGTGGTCTCGATCCATTTCCTCTTGCAGATCACATAGAGGACAGAGTGGTGAAGAATATATCCCAATTCTGTTTAAATGTTTTGCCAGACAATCATGTCCTGTAATCAACCTGAAGGTTGCAACTGCTGTTTTTCGAGGATACTCAGAAATTACTGTTTGAATGTTTGGTAGTTCCCATCTTTTATTCTTTGATTTTTCATAGTAATATTTTTCAATAATTTTTTTGAATTCAGAGTTGACTAATCTTTTAGCTGCATAAAATGGTAGATTAACTATTGATTTCTGCACATTGCCGGTACCCTTTTTTGCAAGAAAATCAGCTTTCTCATTACCACTCAGTCCACAGTGAGCTGGAATCCATTGGAAGACTAGGTGTTTTTGAAGTGCTGTTAGATGGGTAAGGATTTTCCAACATTCTATAATTGTTTGGTTTTTTGGTGACAACTTGGAAGTAATTGCTATAATTGCTGCCCTGGAATCTGAGAGAATAACTGCTTGCTGAAAATGTGAAATTCTGTACAAAAGATTTTGTAGGGCCATTCGAATTGCTTCAATTTCTCCATCAAAGTTTGTAGTTCCATAACTTAAAGATTTGTAATAGGAAAAGAGGTGACATGTGACTCCAGCACCTGCTCCATCTTTGTTTGATATAAATGATCCATCAGTATAAATATGGAGCCATTCGTGTTCTGGAAATCTATTATGGATTGTCTAGTATGATTGGAACCACATGCAAGCCTATCTTTAAAACATTGCACATACTACCCCTCCCAAGTATATATATATATATATATCTCTGGCAACATATTTCCTACAAACAATGAAATTCATAGTCATAATACCAGACAGAATACAGATATACATGTAGCGAGAACAAATACAAAGCTTTTGCAAAATGGACCAATTTATGCAGGTACCAAATTAAATAATTCCTCCAATTTTAAATTAGCTTTGCTGGCATATTTGCTTGACCACGGTTTTTATTCAGTGGAGGAATTTTATAACCAGGTAAATACTTGGATATTAAAGCAATTATTGAAAAATGATACATACTATATTTTGGCTACTTAGAACTATATATGAAGGTATGTGCATAAAAATGGTCTAACCCTCAAAACAAAAAAAAATCTGATTGGTGCTGCAATCTCTTGCTTGAAACAAGCACTAACAGTTTATGGGAGCTCTAACATCCAAAAGCTTGATTTGAGGTATATATAATGACTTCTATTTCTTGCGATCTGTTTTACCTCATCTTTTGAAGCGCATAAATGGTCTAAAAACAGAAGAAAAGAAACTAGGGTAGGATTTCCAACCTTTTAATGTTGTCAGTTACTTATTATGCAGATTCTCATTTAATATACTGCTTTCTTATGAGTTTCAATTTATTATTCTGTTATATTTTGTTGATAATTATTACAAACACTATTATATTAAATTGCAAAGATGTATTTTATACAGCCTTTATGACTTGCATGTTGGGGAGAAATGAAGGCACCATGTTGATCAGTCTGACAAGGAAAATGAAACAAACTGAAAGAACAGTTGGAACTACATGAACGAAAAGCCCAAACAGCTTATCAAATTTTAAAACACGATGGAGCTAAAACTCATAGCTCTTTGCATGTGATTGCCTTTGACATGCAGCAATGTCTTCCGACCCCACATTTAACTGTAGGAGTACCATTTTACAAACGCCAGATTTGGACCTACAATTTTGGTGTGCATAATGTTGCCAATAGTAACACATCTATGAAGAGAACTGTATATATACTCAATTTTGTTTGTTTATCATTGGCACTGCTAGTGTAATAGATGATTTACAGGATCAATAAAGCTACTACTATGTACTATTACTACTACTACTAGAGATAGAGGGATGAACTGCTTTTGTGGATTTAGTGGCTGTAATTCAAAGTTCATTAAACAGTAATTGTGTGTGAAGTTTTAATCATTCTGTTTTCAACTCTATATAACTATAAAACCATGAGAGACATGGGTATTGTGAAGGCGGTGCAAGAGGGGGGTCGTGACCCCCATTAGAAATTAATTAGTTTAATGTGCAGTCAATTACTGATTATTGTTTTAATTTTGATACAAACAACCATTTTTTTTGGCACAAATTAATTTGATTATCCGCAACAAAAACTGTAACTTTTGATAACTGAATAATGAATTAACGTTGTTTGATTGCAAATTTCCGACATGTTCCCTTCCCCCCTGCTGGTGACCATGTTAAGAAATAAATATTTTAAGCAGTATGCTTTTAAATGTTAAATGCTATTGTTTTCTTTTTCATAAGCTCATACAAAGAGAGGTAGAACATTGCCCATACACGGCTTGTGTGTTTAAAAACACCAACAGTAAGTTTGTTGGCATAAATAAATAATAATTATCATACAAAGAGTTTCTACATTCTATCAAGGCTAGTGATATTGACCTAATTTTAAACAGCTCTGAATTATTTTAGCCTTCAGTTAGTACAAGTACATTAGTGTAATTTTGGTTAATTGGAACCTTCTCAGTGGAAACATTTTTTACAGGCAGCAGATAGAAAAATAAATAATGAATAATTTATGGAAGGGTTTTAAAAATAAATGGAAATGGGTACCTTAACTATTATGGATATCAGATATTTTAAAGTTAGTATAGATAGCTGTTAATGATTGCCTCAGAAATTGTTTCCTATATGGTTCACAATACAGGGCACAGATGTACTGACTCAAAATACATAAGCACAAGTTGCTCACATTGCAGAAATAAATATCTCTTTAATACCAATGCAATTGGATTTCAATCTGTTGGGTGCCTGGGTACACAGCATAGCAACTAGTATAGAAATAAGAAAGATAAGGAATGTATACTAAATAAGGAAAAATTGAAGCTATTAACAGTGAAGCAACAAGATTCTAAAGTAAGAACAAATTAGAAACTACAAACTTCACTTATCTTATTGTTTTGGTGCTAACCCTGGGGTTAGAATGTATACTAATTTTCAATAAGTAGTATCTAGGCTTACATTATTATTTCATTTGTATCCTGAATTTTTGTTTGAGTATTACAATGAAACAAATTACAAAATACCAGTACAGTGATTAAATATATCATCTGTATTAAACAACCCAAAATAGCAGACATCAAAGTATATTTTATATTACAGAAAGTAGTTAGGTGCTAGTGTAAACTATAATTAACCCTAGTAATACCAATAGGGATTACTTTACATCCATCTTCTATAATTTTTCAAATTCTGTCATAATTGATTTACTGGATGCATACAGTTATGCTTTAGTCAATCACTGTATCTATTACTGAACTGCATAACTGTTTCAAAGTTTACATTGTTGGTCTTTTTAAGAAGCAATGATCTGTGAAGGTGTATAAAGCATTTTCCCTGCAGTAGCTCATGTGATGCATTTGTTATTCTTGGACTGCTGTTGGCATCTGCAACAATGAGATTAGTCTAACTCTGTCTGCACCAACAATGGAGTTCATTTATATACGTTAGCTTTTAATTTTTAAATGGTCTGGCAGTTCCTTCTCTTCTATTTTTGTTTTCACTATTCAGTCTGCTTGTTGTGCAGTTATTATAGCTAAACAATGAGATTCAGAGTTATTCCCAAATGCCTGGATATCATTTGTAAAAAAATTCTTACGGTGAATAAAGACATATATACATACATACATTTGACTAACAAAGAAATTATGGATATACTGGATTCATGTATTAGCATGTGACAATGCTCCATGCTTGTATTACAAGTTTTATGAGCAATAAAGAATTGAATTGAATTGTTGTTGTTAGCTAATGCTGGATTTCTGACAATGAAGTCATTAATCCTCTTGCTCTCCAATATTTTTCACTGATGGATGGGGCCCTAGAAGTGGCCGGGCATATTTGAAGGTGGTCTTGGTCCCTTTCCTCTTGCAGATCACATAGAGGACAGAGTGGTGAAGAATATCCCAATTCTGTTTAAATGTTTTGCCAGACAATCATGTCCTGTAATCAACCTGAAGGTTGCAACTTCCATTTTTCAAGGAAACTCAGGAATTACTGTTTGAATGTTTGGTAGTTCCCATCTTTTATTTTTCAATTTTTCATAGTAATATTTTGCAATAATTTTTTTGAATTCAGAGTTGACCAATCTTTTAGCTGCATAAAATGGTAGATTAACTATAGATTTCTGTACACTGCTGGCACCCTTTTTGCAAGAAAATCAGCTTTCTCATTACCACTCAGTCCACAGTGAGCTGGATAGTGCAACTGTAGCAGAAGATCAAAATATTGTGTGTGAGAAAATTGATGAAACAATGATATCATCTTCTGAAGAAAAGAAGGTGGAGGATGATCTACTAAATAATAGTGTAATTGAAGGTGACATCAGTACCAGGTATGTTACAACTAGTGGAAGGATTTTCATACCTGAGCCACCTTGCTCTTCAAAATATGTAGCACAAAACAGTAAAAAAATGAAAATATTAAACAATGTTAAATATTACCTTTATAAACATGGTCAAGTGTTATATTTAATTTTAAAGTAAACATTTTTTAAAAATTTCTGTAATAAGGCTTGGTATTGCTGGGGTTAATGAGCAAACTACTAAACATATTTTATAATCTAGCATTAAGTATATTCAGAAAATGAGTACTTCTTAAAATAAAAAGTTACCTTTAGAAGTGTAACTAAGTTCTTACGGTCTTGAAATTGTGAAACTCCATTATTACGCCATGATACAACAGGGTATAACCAGTGAAAATCTAATCCATCAAAATTGTATTTTCTGAAAAAGTAATATAAGAATAATCATATACACAGTTTATTTCTAAATTAATATATGGGGATTGTATTAGTTTTCAAGATTCTGCTAAACAGAAAGCCACAGGTGCTATTATTTTTAAGTACTCTCCCCGCTCTGTATACAAAGCTGCATCCTGTGGAACAAATCAGAGAAGCAGCCTTATCATGCTTATTTAGGGATGTGAAAGGAACTGTCATTTACAAATGTTAATAACTTCAGATTCACTATTGTTAAGTTAAGGCCCACTAGAAATCTTTTGTCAACTAAATTTGAAGCTAGAAGTCGTTGTTCGGTTCTCGTTGTCGCCCGTTGATTTGGTTCGTTCCCGCTAGCTCAGGTTGAGATCTCTTTATTTATCTCGGGTACGCGCAGGTGTTTTATAGAATACCCAAGAAAACCTTTGTATATTGTTTATTACACCTTAGATACTTTCGGGAGTTATGCCGATTCTATATGTAGAGGAATCGCACTCACGTCTGCACAGCATAACTTGCAGTGCTGGTCTGGGGCGAGTGGTGACGCTTTCTCGCGTACCCACGCTAGGAAAAAACGTTCTCTCCAATTTTGAATGTCATGACGTCATCCAAGAAAGCCTCGTATCCAAAATGCTATTTCCTTTTCCCGCAATTTAGAAATGTCCTTTTCTATTATAACATGTTCTTTTATGAATTTTGAATATATATTTACCTTTTTAGGATTAAACGATGTTTACTTTATATTTTATTAAATATATCGCGCGACTTTTAAGGTTGGCAGACCTGACTTTCAAACGTGTATTTAAACTATGTAGTATGACGTCATGACTCGTTAATTTCAAACCAATAATGCGTTTATCCTACAAATTTAACGACTATTATTTACTCATATCTTGCTCACCTTACAACACTTCCTACTCTATTAT
Source organism: Tenodera sinensis (assembly GCA_030765045.1). Taxonomy (NCBI): domain Eukaryota; kingdom Metazoa; phylum Arthropoda; class Insecta; order Mantodea; family Mantidae; genus Tenodera; species Tenodera sinensis. Next base: position 77,538 of record JAUKNM010000151.1, read on the forward strand.
CTATTTATGTTATTACTCAACACTTATCGCAAATCTCACATCCGGCAATTAAATTAAAACGTGTCTTTATCAAGCCCATTCAATTGGAAATCTAAATTTCGGTATCAAATGCCCCCATTTATGTTATTTTATTATTTCATAATAAAATAATGTAAATGTCTTGCCCGAAAGAAAAATTAAAAATTACTCCTGTATTTTGAATAATCGGCAACACTCCCATTATATACAATTTTCAATTACACTGTTTTGAAATTGGTTATTAACATATTTTCTCATTAATCTTTTTAACATGACAAACAATTATACACTTGACTTAACATTAATCCTTAAATACTAATTACAATATGTTATGGTTTCTTCTGTGAAACTTTTATATAAAGGCTAAATTTCAAGAGTCTTTCTTTATACTTCCTTCTTTTAGTTCATGTTTGCTCACTTCGCTCTCACTATTACTTGCACTGTGAATTCTCACTTTTGTTATTGTAACACATATCTTTACTAGATCCTTTAAGCACTAAAATGTAGATATATTTATATAAATCCATTACACTCTTCAGACAAGTTCTTTCTTTGTCTTGCTGTGATAACTATCTATACATCTAAATATTTTAACAAATGTTTACAAAGTAAATATTCTGTTTTCTCTCTATGCGGAGATGAACATTTTAACAATCTTTCTGAAGCTGTTATTGTGAGCTCTATACAATATATTCTTAAGCCCTTTGTAGTATATAGCAATTCACATTCTGCATTTTTCATGAATATGTAAGTACCTGACCAATATATGGTTTTCAAGTAAGCTAACATTTAAATTTTATCTCAAAGCTGATTGGGCGCCAATAGACAATGACACTTCGAATTTTACATGAAATCAAGGTTCCAAGGTACCACACGGTTTCTTGTATGGTCGAAGGAGTTGTTTATGCCATCTTCCCAGACATTTTTCATTTTTAACATCTTTTAATTCATAGGTATGATAACCAAATTTTGATATAATTTCTGCAGGACCTTTATATAACAATTCCATCCTTTTGTTCCTACCTCGCAACGCACTTGATAACTTATGGTCTTTAACTAGTACCCAATTGCATATCTTAGGTTCCCATTTATGTTTTCTACTCTTTTTCTTTAATTTTCGCTTCTCTGCCTTTTTTTTTTGATTCGTTCAAAAGCAATTTTCGCTCTTTCTTCTTCACTTAACTGAATGTCATTAATTTTCAGTATTTTTGGTACCCCGGTTAATATTGGTTCTGGTTCAATTCCTAACATTAATTTTATTGGGGCAAACCCAGTAGTTACATTAATGGTGTGATTGATAATCTTTTCTATCAATGGACAATATTTCACCCAATCCTTGTGATTATGATGTGTAAGTACACGTAAATAAATTCCTATATCTCGGAGGACACGTTCTGTTGGATTCCCTGATGGAAAGTATGAGGAACAATGATATAACTTTCTCGCATCTAATGTCACCCTAATCTTCCATTAGCCTTATTTACAATACATAGGGGATTCACAAATTCTGAATTCGAAATCTCAATAACCTCATCTTCTAACATTGACTTTATAACTGCATCTACCTCTTCTCTTATTGTACTAGGGATAGCTCTCGCTTTATGTGTAAAAGGTTTGATGAGTATCATCTCAAACGAATGAGTATAAATATTACATTTACCAGGTTTCTCAGAGAATACTTCTTTATTTCGGATTAATATTTCAAACAGTTTATCCCTCTGTTGTTCATTTAGTTGATCAGCCTGAGTTACTTTTTCCCTCAACAATTCTTCTAAGTCTTCACTACTCTCCCTATCATAGTACCTAGTTGCGTCAGAAAACCTCAAATTGTCTATGAAATCATTTTTATCCCATTCTACATTTTCTTTATTATCGACACTGTACTCTTTGACATTTACTTCAGTTAATTCCATAGCTCCTACTTTAACATATTCTACAAAGAATGTATCCCCTTGGATTTCTTCTTCCTCTTTTTCTCTTACAATAGTTTCTGAACTACTATCTTCCACAAAAGGCACTATAATGGTCTCATCTTCAACTTTCATTTCTACAATCATGTTTTTAAAATTCACCACAGCTTCCCAGGCATAAAGACAATCACAACCTATTATAATATCTGTCACAAGTCTTCCTACAATCAGAAATAAAATTCCTAGTATTCTCCCATTTATTTCAATATTTATCATTGCTTGAAATTTTACTCTCTCTTTTCGTTTTCCCACAGCTAGCGAGCAATATATCCCATTAACTGGTAAAGACATTACTTTAAAACCACTACTTTGTAAATTATCATAAAAATTTTGTGAGCATACTGTGCTATTTGATCCCGTATCTATAATTGCATTGTATTGTTTTCCATTTACTCCAATTTTGATTTTAGGTGGATCTCCTACTTTTTCGTTTTCGTCGATTCTATTTTTCCATTCTCTTTTCTTTTGTATCATCATTTGCCTTCCAGGACTATTTATTTCCGAGTACTTATCACAATCATTACTAGGATACCCAGTTCTCACTGAAGGCGCGTTTGACCGGGTCTGGCGTTTCCCTGATTTTTATGTATTGCTCCTGTACTATTTCCCGAATTGTTACTTCTGTTTTCCTGCATTAAATCGGGGTTACTTCCTACCATGTTTTTGACCGTGTTAATGGCCTCAACCATTTCCGCATTTTCGGGGGAATTTCGTCCATTATAACATCTTTCTCCCTGTCTTGGTGACCTCGGTCTAAACTCATTATCTCCGTTTGTCCAATACCCATCATTTGAATTTCTACTATGCCCAAAATAACGTCCCCGTCTGCCTTGATCAAATCTATTTGTATTCATATAATTCACCCTTATATTTCTTCCCCTTAGATTACCATTTCTATTTTGGTGATGCCCTTCCTGGTTATATCTACCTTGATTTTCCCACCGGAATGATTCCATCCTTGGTACTGGTCCTTTATATCTTTCCCTAATCTCACTTCTATTCTGATAATACTGTGCCCCTTGCCCGAAAGAATTTACAGTTTCTTTTTCTTCATATTTATTTCCAAATGCGTGTTTTGGCTTATTGACTTCTAAGGCTGATAATAATTCGATCATAGCTGCAATGCTACCGGGTCGGGCTATGATTAGGTAGTGTTGAAGCGTTTCCGGAAAATGTGGAGTAACTATATTTATTAGATCTTTTTCATCTAAGGGAGGATCCAACATCTTCGATTTTCTCGCTATTCTCATAAAATAGTTGACCATCGATTCCTCCGATCTAGGATTAAACTTTCCATTGCTTAATTCAACTCTAATATTAGCCTGCCTACTATCTCCCCAATATCTGGTTAAAAAGATGTTCCTAAAGGTCCTGTAATCATTATTGTTACTCATAGAAAGGCCTAGCCAATTGGCAGCATTACCCTTTAGGCATTTTCTTACTATCACCATCTTGTACTCCTCTGGTATACGTTTCACCGTGAAGTACTCTTGTAACCCTTCTAAAAAGGCTTTAGGATCATCTGAATCTTCATTTTCAAAAACTGGAGGTGTCATTTCATTTAAGACATGGTTAGGCCAATGTAAATTTGAATTGTCACCTGTCCCTGAACTATTTCTGAGATCAGAATGGGAATTACTGTTACCCCTATTTTGCATTGAAATGTCAGCTGATACACCTGGTATTGCCTCATTTCTTGCAGCTTCATTATTAAGATTGTTGTGATTACATGCATTTTCATTTAATTTCAAATTTTCTAAGGCCTCTTTTACCTGAGTAATTTCTGTTACTACCCCTTTTATTTGGTCTGTAACATCCTCCAAATTTCTAGCCTGCCTTTCACTTTCTACATCAGATCTTTCCATTCTAACTTTACACCCCTGTAACTCTTCTCTAATTTCTTCCCTGTCTTTATCTAACCTTTGTACTACCTCTTCCCTTTGTTTGTCTAATTTATATGTTACTCTTTCCCTTTCTTTCTCTAATTTTTCACTAACTTGTTGACCTAATTTCTTTTCAGAATTCTTTACTTCTTGCCTTATTGTCTCTAATTCTCCCTTAACCTGTTCTCTATTTTCTTTTACTTCACTACTAACTTTATTAATTTCCTCCCTAACTTTTTCCCTAAAGGTTTCGAAAGCTCTCTTCTGATTCTCCAATTGCATTCCCACTTCCTGTTGTCCCTTCTCTAATTTCTGTCCTAACTCTATACTAGTTTCATCTATCTTACTCATCTTTTCCATTATCTTTTGAAACATATTCTCTATTTCTGACATAATTGCTGGCCTTTCTGAATTACTACTAACCATTTCTGAGCTACCTCTAGGTGTTTCTCTAACGTTCTGATCTTCTACTTCTTGGCATATTCTGCTACCGATTACATTTTTATTATATTCTTCCATCCTAACTACACTTTTCTCAATTTCCGGACTCTCAAAACCTAGAAAATCGCTATCACTGTCTTCCATTTCTAAACTATTTACATGTGTTTTTCTACTCACTAATATTTTCAATATTTTCACTATTTCACTATTTTTTTTTTTTTTTTTTTTTTAACTGCACTTAAACTTGTTCACTACACGTTTCACAGATGTTGACACGCTGGGCACCTTCTTGCTTGCTGGTTCTATGCTGGCTTGGTCGTCTTGGGGTTGGTTTATTCTCTCGACGCCACACGTTGGGTCACCTTCTTGTTTGCTGGTTCTATGCTGGCTTGGTCGTCTTGGGGTTGGTCTATTCACTCGACGCCACACGTTGGGTCGCCATTTGTGGCGGATTGTCGTTGTTCGGTTCTCGTCGTGTCGCCATTTGATGCGTAAATGTCGTTGGTTACGTGGTGTCGCCCTTTGATTTTGTTCGTTCCGGCTAGTCAGGATGAGATCTCTTTATTTATCTCGGGTACGCGCAGGTGTTTTATAGAATACCCAAGAAAACCTTTGTATATTGTTTATTACACCTTAGATACTTTCGGGAGTTATGCCGATTCTATATGTAGAGGAATCGCACTCACGTCTGCACACCATAACTTGCAGTGCTGGTCTGGGGCGAGTGGTGACGCTTTCTCGCGTACCCACGCTAGGAAAAAACGTTCTCTCCAATTTTGAATGTCATGACGTCATCCAAGAAAGCCTCGTATCCAAAATGCTATTTCCTTTTCCCGCAATTTAGAAATGTCCTTTTCTATTATAACATGTTCTTTTATGAATTTTGAATATATATTTACCTTTTTAGGATTAAACGATGTTTACTTTATATTTTATTAAATATATCGCGCGACTTTTAAGGTTGGCAGACCTGACTTTCAAACGTGTATTTAAACTATGTAGTATGACGTCATGACTCGTTAATTTCAAACCAATAATGCGTTTATCCTACAAATTTAACGACTATTATTTACTCATATCTTGCTCACCTTACAACACTTCCTACTCTATTATCTACTTATGTTATTACTCAACACTTATCGCAAATCTCACAGCCGGCAATTAAATTAAAACGTGTCTTTATCAAGCCCATTCGATTGGAAATCTAAATTTCGGTATCAAATTTAATTTACTGTTGAACTCATGCAATATTATTGCTTCTATCGAATGTTTATGAAATGCTCTGTCAGCTACTGTAGTTAAAGTTCCTAAAGTTTTTGTTATATTTTGAACTACTAATAGAAAATGATACTGGATATCATACCAAGTGCTTGAATCAGACTTTCTGGTGAAGGGAGAAAACTTAAGTTTGTGTTATATTTATGCCAATAAGGTAGATCAGTGGTAGTAGCATTGGTGTGTTATTTACATAAAACGTAGCAGCAATGATATTAATTTTACTGTCTTTAAGAGCACAGTGATTTTGTATTTCTGAGCAGTACAGGCATATAACTCTCCCAAAATTGTTTGATGAAAGTGAGGGGCTATTTGTTCTCCATTTTTCAAATGTGGTTTTGTCTACACATCCTCCAATTACTTTAATACACTTATTTATGCTAACACATGCCACTTCTAATGCTGCGGTTTTTACCCGAGAAGCTGTAATATTAATATTACTTGAAGTTGAAGCCTGAGATTCAAACTGGAGTACATCACTGTCAAAGGCAACTCAACTAATGAACGTGAGAATTGTATACTGCTTAGCTTGCTTGCTATATGATGCTGTGACAAAATAACAAAATCAGTCCAGGTACATTTCTGTCACTTTATTGCCTTCTAAAATTTTATCAGAAATATATAATTTTCTTCTTGTCCTTAACACAATCTACACTCTTTCATGATATTATAACTGACAACTGTTTTCTTCTCATAACCTTGATTTAGTCCATTTAGTGTCTTCGTTTTCTCTGTCTCTCACACCCTAATTAGAACATTACAATCACTTGCAATGCTCTTTGAATGTTCTTACAATGTACCAACATTACATTCCATACATGCTCAGCTGTCTCACACTCACTGGCACACTGATCAACTCATTCTGTAACTCACTCTAAAACTCACTCCAACTGCTCTTCTCCGGCCTCTTACACACACACGCACGCACACACCCACGCACGCACGCACACACGCACGCACACACCCCTTTTGTTTCTGCTACCTCGATTGTTGACAGCCACATACACACAGTAGTTCTGCAAGGCATCCCAGTCTTAAATGTCTCTGCCTGCTCACTAACACAGCATGTTCTGTGAAGTAGCTTAGCCCTGTCTGGCCTTTGTTGAATGCCAGGCCCAATGTCACAATACTTCTGCTTACCCACAGATTGCACTCATACCATGTATGCTCTGCAATGAAAGTATACTGTGTTTTCTTGTATTTTCTACGACCAGTAATAGCAAATACAGTAAAAAGAGAAGTAATACTTCCCTGCCAAAGAGAGGGATTTTTCTTTGATGAGCCAGGGAAATTAATTAATGAGAGGGGAAAATTCCCTCCCTCTCATTGAAACCTGATAATACCTTCAAGGGGAGTTAAATGAGCAGAGAAATTAATTGAGAAGTTATAATAAGAAATTAGATGTAAGGCATATCTATTTTTGCAAAGAGTACATTCAAATTTTCATGAACATGATTGAATGTTGGTGAGGAGGTTGGTAGGAAAGGAGGGGAGCACATAGTTATCTTTCTTTCTGCATGTCCATCGGTCCTTTTGAAAGAAAATCAATGTATTAGTTTTCTCTGGCTAACATGCAACAGCATCTTTGACACTTATGAAATGCATTACTTCTCATTTCCTTAACTGCTAGAAACACAAACAAATGTATGTGAACAAATTTGGAATATACAGTGGATGGTTGGCCAATTTTACTGTGGATTCTGCATGAATTTTGGTTTTTAGATGCAATGTGTGCAGAGTCATTGTTAGGGTGAAGCAAAATTTCTTGCAACCCAAGCTTCAGTCATGTCTCATTCAATATTGTGAAAATTGATGCGAGGCAGATTGTAGTGTTTCTATTAACTTGGATCTTATTACAATATTGTATAGATCATGTTGATATATATACAAGCCATCACCTATAAATCAATGACTAAACATTTAACAAACACATAATTATTTAATGTAGATCCTTCCATTCTTTTAGAACAGGCACATTTGACTGCAGTACTCAGATTTGAACTCACAATATTTGGCTTTAAATGGATGGCAAGTCCATTGTGTATCGCTCTAACAATCACGACATCTGAGGTTGCCTCTGAAAGCAATATGAAAGCTGGTTTAGGATTAGAGGAAGAATGGCATATGCAGGCAGAAAAAACGTCTATAAAAAAATTTTAAAAAATGACAAACAGTCTATAGGATCCAAAAATAAGTACTCTAGAACCATCTTTGAACACTTCCAGTTCGAATGATCATTGTCCCCAATGGATATGTGTGATAATTTTTGTGTAATTGTCCCTCAAAGAAAAGTAATTTTCATTTCATATACATTTACAATTCAAGTATTTGCAGCTGTGTTGTATTGTAAAAATATTAAATTTTTTTAAAAAAACTGTAGTGGTTTTTTATAGCCTTTGGCCATCTACAGACATTTCCAATTCAAATGGTCATAGTTCCATATCAGTATGTTGAGTAGTTTTTGCGTGATTGTGCCTCAAAGAAAAGTTATTTTCATTTTCTATATATGTGTATATAGTGATGGGGCTGTTAGCTTGGTTTGTGTTAACGCTAGGTTTTTTGTTGGTTGGTATACCTGTTTTATTGGCTCTTCTTTCTAATTTCTTGCTGTGCTAATATAAATAAATAGAATTCAAGCATTTGCGGCTATGTCATATTGTAAAAATATTAAATTTTTTCAATAAAATTGTAGTGTTTTTTTTTTTGTATAGCCTATAACCGTCTACAAACGTTTTCAATTTGAATGGTCATAGTCCCATATCGATATGTTAAGTAGTTTTTTTGTAATTGTGCCTCAAAGAAAAGTCATTTTCATTTGATATATATATGTATATACTAGCTGTACCCTGCCATGCTTCGCTGTGGCACATCAAGGCTGCATGGATGAGAAATGAGGAACAAAACAAAGCATATGTTTCAAAAAGTTTAATTTTGCAATGCTTGTGGGTATACAATATTTTTGGTTTTTCCATTGTTTGCGTAGATATAAAGGCTATCTGGTTTGTCGATACAGGAACACGCAACATAAAATTGTCCATGTGAGAAGTAATCCACACCGAAATCTAAGCCACACAATTCTAAAGATTAACCTTGAGCTTTATTCATTGTGATTGCAAATGCCAATCGAATTGGGAATTGTAATCTTTTAAATTTCAATGGCATATTGAATTCATGGGAATTTGAGAAATGAGGACATCATCGTCTTTGAAAGGTCCAGTTAATATTCCATTATGTTGTTCATAAATTTCTTAACTGCAAGCCTTGTGTCGTTACAGAGTTTTGGCTGATTAACATTATGCAACACGATAATTGGCACACCTATTTTCAATTTTAATGCATCTGGTGGCACTCCTGGCAGATCAAGAGAGTTTAAAAACTCTAATGGGTAATTAACTACTGCATCTGCTTCCACAACGGTGTCTATCAATTTATATATAATTTTCTCACTTTGAATGCTGGATTGTATAAAATTATTAAATTGATAGAGATCTTTATTCTTCATGGCAAGGGCAGCTCATTCACTGATCCAGTCGTGATTCCTATAATTAATTTGAATATTAAGAAATACTTTTTCAACAAGTTCTTCTTTTGAAAAAATTATTAGAAAATGATATTCGTCTTGTCTCAATAGTTAAGCACTTATCTTCAATATTTATCAATGCTTTATTGTAAATGCCTTCTGTAAATTCCATGGCCATACTGCCATCCTTTAGCCGCACTCCATGCAAAATATCCTTGACCATATGCGATCGATATCTTTCACATAACTCTGTGGAAGATGAAGGGAAGCAATTGTGAATGATGCGCAAATTTAGTTTGGATGTGCAGTGTTGCATGCGTCATTGATACATATATCCCATTATTGGTCACTTTCTAATAAGTTCAGCGCTTGACACATACTGCAAAAAGTGGCATGTGTGACACTGTCAACAATTTTCAATTCCTGGAAAGATCTAGGATCAGGCACATTAACCAACAGTATGCAAAGTTAGAAACATTCATCTTGATTAGGATACACTACCAATTGTATTTTATCTGAAAATGCCAGATTTACTGTCGACTAGTTCCCCTCGTCTGCGTCGTATGGAAAAAAAAAAAGATCATTATTGTTAACAACACCATCTATTGGCATATAGTGGTAATGACCGTTGAAAAAGCTGGTGGTAATGGCTGTTGAAAAAGCTGTTTTCTTGCAGTTGCAGGATTGATGCAAGAAATAGATAAAAACAATCTTTGAAGCAGGTTGTATATTGTATCAAAATTTGAGCTAAATCGATGCAGAACTTTTTGAGTTTTTGAAACATACACAAACCAACATAACATTTTTATATATACAGATATACATATACACACAGTTGAACCTACTTTGTATTGTAACTTTTGGTGTGGGTGTGAAGTAAAATAGACAGATGTAGTCGAGATAAAGAAACACTTTTATTTCCGTAAACAGTAACTTTGTACACTCGTTGCAACAACAGGAAAGTCTTTTCCCATTCACCAACAGCACGGCTCCGAACTAGTAACACAACAACTGTCCCTTCTCCGTCGGCACGACTACTCAACCTTCACATACGTCTGACTGACTCTTCTGTCGCACTTTACCGCTATTTATATCTCCCAGGCACTATTCTGGAAGCTTCAGGAACGTTCAGTTATTGCGGCGACATATACAAAGTAGAAGATTCCAGTAGCCTCTATCCTTTTCTCTCTTTCGGCAAGCGCCCAACAATGCGGCCATTCTCTGTCTCTTTCCTTCGACTCCTTTGCGGTAGCACCGACAATAATGCGCTGGGCGACACTGCTCCCTCCTCAAGGCTGGTCGTCCCGAACAGCACCATCGTAACGGGCCAGACGATCCAGGTGTACCACTAACATCTTCCCTCGGGGCAGCTTCTGGATGCGGTAGACTACGTCGTTAATCCTCTTTACCACTCGGTACGGTCCTTGCCACGGTTGTTGAAGTTTTGGGCAGCGTCCCTTGGTCCGGGTAGGGCGGTACAACCAGACCATGTCACCTTGCTGGAATCCTCGGCTGTTGACTTGCCTGTCGTACCGGGTCTTCATGCGGTCGCTCGCCATCTGGATGTTCTGACGAGCCATCTCGTGCATGTCGTGGAGATGGTCTACTAGACTCTCCACATACTCGGTTGCCGGACGTTTCGCTTCCGGGGGGCTACCAAAAGCCAGGTCACAAGGGAGGCGTAGCTCTCGGCCGAACATTAGGCTTGCTGGTGTCATCCCGGTAGTGTCGTGTGTCGACGAACGGTAGGCCAGCAAGAACAGTGGTACCTTGAGGTCCCAGTCTCTCTGATGGCTGGCCACGACCTTCCTCAGGTGCTCCTCTAGGGTCTTGATGTATCTCTCGACCATGCCGTCCGACTGTGGATGTAGGGGTGTTGTGCGGGTCTTGTTCACCCCAAGTCTTTCTAATGCCTCCTTCATTAGGTGGGACTCAAAATTGGTGCCCTGGTCGCTGTGGAGCTCTAACGGGACCCCAAAACGGCAAAATAGCTGTTCCACGAGGCAGTCTGTAATTGTCTTCGTCTCTTGGTTCGGAATGGCATACACCTCCGGCCACTTGGTGAAGTAGTCCACAGCTACCATCAGGTACTTGTTGCCTCGATCGGACACTGGGAATGGTCCAGCTATGTCGACGGCGATGCGTTCGAAGGGCGCTCCGACGTTGTACTGCTGCATGCGACCCCGGCTCCTAGTCTGGGGGCCACGACTCGCCGCGCACACGTTACATTGACGGCACCAGTTCTCAGCGTCTGCTCGGAGCCTCAGCCAGTAGTAGCGCTGTCGGAGTTTGTCGATCGTCCGGTTTGCTCCTAGGTGTCCACCCGAGGTACCGGCGTGCACTTCCTCCAAGACTTCCGGGACCCTACTTCGGGGAAGTACCAACTGCTCTTTCTGGGTCTTCCCATCAGGTGATTCCCATACCCGGAACAACACGCCCTCTTTGGTCTTCAACGAGTCCCATTGGGCCCAGTACGACTTGTATGTAGCGCTTCTGGGTGCGATGTCCTCCCAAGTTGGTCTTGTCCCTGCCTGCACTTCTCTCAAGAGTGGCCCCAAGTCGGCGTCCGCCAGCTGCTCCCTCCTCAGGCCCGCGCTATCCCATCCGTCCGCAGGCACTGCCGTGACCACTCTGACAGCTGCGGTACGCTCCTTCTCTTCCACTCTTGCGCATTGGCCGCACTCTTCTAGGCAGGGTCTTCGGGACATGGCGTCTGCGTTGCCGTGGCTCTTCCCTCTGCGATGTTCGGAGGTGAAGTCGTACTCCTGCAACCTTTGGACCCAACGGGCTGTCTGGCCCTCCAGGTTTCTAAAGCTAAGTAGCCAGGTTAGGGCGGAGAGGTCTGTCCTCAGGTGGAATGGCTGACCGTACAGGTACTTGTGAAAGTGCTCCAAGGTCTTCACTACCGCCAGTAGCTCTCGTCGGGTGACACAGTAGTTCTTCTCTGCCTTGGACAACGTCTTGCTGTAGTAGGCTATCACCCGCTCGTGGCCGTTCTGGACTTGGGATAGGACGCCTCCAATGCAATGGTCGCTGGCGTCGGTGTCCACAATGAAGGCGTCGCCTGGTTGTGGGAATCCCAAAATAGGAGCACTGCAGAGCGTCCTCTTGAGCTGTCGGAAAGCACCTTCGGCGTCCTCCGTCCACACATAAGGTCGATGTTCTTCCGTCAAGCGAATGAGGGGTTTGGCGATGCTGGAGAAACCCTTTATGAAGCGGCGGTAATAACTGCACAACCCAAGGAAACTGCGCAGTTCTCGCCTATCCTTTGGGCGAGGCCAATCTCTCACGGCCTGTGTCTTCTCCGGATCCGTGGCCACTCCGGATGGTGGGACTATGTGGCCCAAGTAGTTGACTTCCCTGCGGAAGAGCTGGCACTTCTTGGCGTTCAGCTTCAAGCCGGTCGCCTGCAGTCTCTGCAGCACCTTGCTCAGTTTGTCAAGATGGTCTTCGAATGTCTTGCCGACGATGATGATGTCGTCCAGGTATAACAGGCAGGCGTCATAAGTCAATCCTCTCATTACTGACTCCATGAGGCGTTGGAAGGTAGCTGGTGCGTTGCAGAGACCAAAGGGCATAACTGTGAACTGCCAAAGCCCTTGGCCTGTGGAGAATGCGGTCTTCTCCTTGTCTCTTGGGTCTAGAGCCACCTGCCAGTAACCCGATTTCAGGTCCAGGGTTGAGAACCACTGCGCACCAGCAAGCGTGTCCAGGGTGTCGTCAATCCGGGGTAAGGGGAAGCAGTCCTTCCTGGTGACAGCGTTCAGCTTCCTGTAATCTACGCAGAAGCGTAGCTCGCCATTCTTCTTCTTCACCAGAACTACAGGGGAACACCAAGGACTGTCAGATTCTTCGATCACTCCCTTGGTTCTCATGTCCTCCAGCATGTCTCGTACCGCCGCTTGTTTAGCCAACGGAACGCGTCTAGGTGGTTGCCGAATAGGCCGGGCGTCTCCGGTGTCGATGTGGTGAAGCACTCGGTCCGTGCGGCCGTAATCGCTGCTGCCTTGGCTGAAGACGCGCTGATATCGTCTCAGCAGTTGTTGGACCTTCTCTCTCTGTTCAGCGGTCAGGTGGTCGGCCGCCCTCTCCAGTAATTCTTCCAGTCGGGGCCCCAAGTGTTGCGTCGGCACCGGCTCCTGGGTCTTGTCTAATGGAGTTACGCTGACCACGGGCTCGCACGTCCCCAACTCCGTCCCGGCCTGGACGTCGTGATCGGTGTCTGTTGGGTTGAGCAGTCTCACCGGCACCTCCTCTCGGCACGGCAACAATGTCCCGGCTACACAGAGCCCGTGCACATGCGTCTTCCGGTCCAGCAGCATGTTCTTCTTGCGCTGGCCTTCCAGTCGCGCCGTCACTACCATCTCGCTTCTCGCGGGGACAACTACGTCTTCCCTGAGAATGACCCTGCAGATTCCAAGGCGTTCTTCGGGGTGCCGGAGCATTACTTCCTCTCCCTTAAGCCGCAGAACCTTCTTGCCGATGTCGACCGTCGCCTCGTGGCTCCTGAGGGCATCCAGTCCCAGTATCACCTCCTCAGCCACCTCCGCGACGAACACCCACAAACGCAAGACACCGCCCCAAGGTCAACTGCAGCAGGGCCTCCCTCTCCACAGGCAAGGTGTCACCCGATGCCGTCACTAGTTGGTACGGTCGGCTCGGTTTTCTCGACGGCAAGCCCCTGGCTACGTCAGGTCTGACGACAGTCATGGCTGCTCCAGTGTCAACAAGCACGCGGCACGGCTTCCCTCTCACCCAACCGTCCGCGATGAGGCTGTCATCCATCCGTCGGCTGACGGCGCGCAGTGTCACTCGAGGGGATGATGGTGACGGCGCCGACGTGCCCCTCGCCACGCCGGTCATTTCTCGTTTTCCGGCTGCTCTTCTTGGTGCCGGCAGTCTCTCATCAGGTGTCCCGGCTGGCCACACCCCCAACACACGCCACCTGGTCTTCGTCGGCGTCCCTGGACTGGTCTGCGGTCTTCATCGTAGCGGACACTCCTTGTCTTCGAGGTCGGGGTAGCCGTCACTTTGGCCGCCTCCATCCTTAATGCGGCCGTAAGTGCCTCGTGGATGGTCTTGTAGTCGCCGAGCATCAGACGTTGACATATCTCGGCATCGCGTACCCCGTCGACGAAGGTATAGGCGGCTTCTCGGGATACGAATTCGGAGGGAAGGTCGACCAAGGCCTTGCTGGCCAGCTGTTCGATTGCCAGGGCGAACTCCTGCAGCGTCTCCACTGGCAGTTGCATCCTAGATTTCAGTTGGCTGCGGTAGGCTGCGGCTAAGCGGTGGTTTCCGAATCGGTTCTCCAGGGCCTCCCAGATGTCCTTGGGCGCCGCTGCTGTCTGAACTGCGTTCAGCACCTCTGCAGCTCGTCCCTGGAGGCTGGCTATCAGCTGCGCGGCCTCTTCTTCTGGCGACCATTTGTTGTGCTTGGCCACTGTGTCGAATTGACGGCGGAAGACCTCAAACGTTGACGTGCCATCGTACTTCGGTGGTTGCACGCGCGTCGATGTTGTGTCGCGTGCTGGAGCCTCGGCCTTGTAGTTCTTGAGCTTTTCACTAAGCATCCCTTCCACCATTGCATTTAGCTCCTTGGCGCTACCGTCGACCCTGTCTTCGAGAACGCTAAGCCGTTCCCCGACATTCTCCAGGGCGTCAACGCGTTGGCCGAGGTCCTCCATCTTTCCACCGAGCTCTTTCACATCCTTCCTCACGCCAGCCAGTTGCTCGTCAATTTTCGCCGATAGCTCCGTCTTCATCTCTTTCAGCTCGGTAACGAGGTTGTCGTATGACGTTTCCATTTTGGCAAATAATTCTTTCATCATTGCCATCATCCTGGTTTCCGAATCTCCCTCCATCTTGGTTCTAACGTTGCAACTTCTAACGACGATGTAACGAAACTAGAGGTAATTCGACGAATCCCACTCCTGACACCAGTGTAACTTTTGGTGTGGGTGTGAAGTAAAATAGACAGATGTAGTCGAGATAAAGAAACACTTTTATTTCCGTAAACAGCAACTTTGTACACTCGTTGCAACAACAAGAAAGTCTTTTCCCATTCACCAACAGCACGGCTCCGAACTAGTAACACAACAACTGTCCCTTCTCCGTCGGCACGACTACTCAACCTTCACATACGTCTGACTGACTCTTCTGTCGCACTTTACCGCTATTTATATCTCCCAGGCACTATTCTGGAAGCTTCAGGAACGTTCAGTTATTGCGGCGACATATACAAAGTAGAAGATTCCAGTAGCCTCTATCCTTTTCTCTCTTTCGGCAAGCGCCCAACAATGCGGCCATTCTCTGTCTCTTTCCTTCGACTCCTTTGCGGTAGCACCGACAATAATGCGCTGGGCGACAGTATATAGCCCATTCTAAGTAACTGGTACTTACAAGTAAATTTTGTAGGTCTCGACAAAATGTAATTTAAAAATGTGTTTATAGAACCTTCTTTAAATATAATGCATATATACATAGTTATCTGTTATACATATTCAATTTTAATGAAAAACAACTGACTTTTATGTAATTATAATGAGCATACCGCATATACTGTCTTAAAAGAAACTTGATGAGTATTTTCCTTATCCCTGTTGACACAAACACAAGCTTAGCAGGTAGCTTTTGGTCACAGAAACAAAAGACAGAGATGTTAAGTTCTCCAACTCACATTTTTCCTGGTATGCACACAAGGAGATCTCAATTTATATGAGATAACATACCTTAATGGCAACTTACAATATTGTAAGTACTTAAGTCCTGGGCTTCTAGCCTAACCAACTATAAAGTCAAATCAATGTAATTAATGTTTGTGCATAGGATAGGATTGGAAAGGTTAGAATGAGACTGAAAAATTCAATGTCATGACCAGGATTTGAGCAGCCAGACGGTAACTAGTAGATCCGTGGTTCAAATCCTAGTTTTGTACTTATATTCTGTTCTTCATTACAGTATCTTCAACTGATAAAGAGGTTGTATTGGAATCTGGATGTGTGGTAGTTATTTGTTGCAGCAACATCATATGTGTGATTAAATAATTATGTACACTGACTGTGTGGGCTCTGTCATTCTGCTGCTTCTCTTCATGAAGAAGAGAATAGTTAATCAATCACATAATGTTATTCTTGTAACAGACTGAAGTTTAGTCTTAACTAGGCTACTCATTTATTAACTAAAGAAGGGAATAGCTACTTATATGGCAGTTTTCTTGCAACCCATAATTAGAAAACTTCTCTCTTATACAGTGTGGAGCCCTCCATAATTTCTGAAATAATTTTTGTGTATTTCCTTGTTATCCTGCATATAGGAGTTGTATAATACTGGATAGCAGTTCTAAAGATCTGGTAATTTTGTACTTTGAATAAGTGATTTATATAAATATATGGCTACAATCTCACCTGAGATATTCAGATACACTACTAATGAAGATCTTTCTTGAAGTGGGTGAATTAGCCATCTTAGAGTATTTGAGAGCTCCATCATCCCAACCTCCTACTGCAAGCATCACCTTCAATTTTGGGTGCTTGTCTTTCAGAGCAACCATTTTCTTGTATGAACCTATGCAGGTATCAATCAACATTATAATAAAGACAGCTGTTTACATAAATCATGTTTAAGCAATAATCTCACATTATAAACTTAATACAAATGTCATATAATATAAATATTAAATAACTTTCAGTATGATTTAAAAAAAAGACAACTGACTCAAGATGCTATAGCTGAAATAATAGAATATCTTATAGAAAGTTTGGATAAACAGAAATACAACAGCAGTATCTTTTAGAGTCTTAAGAAATGTGGTCAGTGTTATATCACTTTTGCATGTCTAAATACATTATAGAATTATTATCTTGTCAATCTGTTATTCATAGGAGCATCTGGCCTTCATATACTTAATTTCCCTTTTGCTTACATGTATATTAATAACTTCATTTAATGGCAGAAAGAACCTTTTTGCTTGAGGGTCAGTGTGTACCCCATTTGTATTTTTATTTTAACATCTTCCTGTCACAGTTACAGGCTGCCAAAAGGACAAAGAATACTAATTTAAAAGTAACAAAATAATTAATAAAACATAACAATTATAAAAGCTAAAAATTTAAAATATGTTTTTCTCCTGATTCACTTTGTCTGGCTGATTTTTGCTGTATTCAAATCTGATGGTGTTGATGATGTGACCTTAAGGAGAATTTGGTTTGAAGGCAATTACGTCGATTCTTCTGTTGCTGCCTTCATCAGAGAGACCGTGTACTTCGAATACAGTGCATCCTTTCCCTCTCAGGTTGTCTGTAATTAGAGAATGCACAGCGTGATGAAGCAAATTGCATAGGAGTTCACCATGAGGGCAAGATCCAAGAACATACACAAGCGTTTCAATCTCTCTGTGGCAGTGCCAACAGAGGTTATTGTCCTTGGATCTGCCAGGTGCACTACAGATTGCTGTTATGTTCACTGTCATCTTTATGACTTCTCTCCATTCACTGCAAGTGAGGCCTTTATGATTCTGAAGCCATCTGTTAGCTGGAGTATACTGTTTGTATAAAAGTACGCCCTTCCCTTTGTGTTCTTTTTTAGTCTAGTTCTCACATGATCTTTCTTGTAGTTGTTAGCATACTTTTTGTATCTATATTTCCATATTTATTGATAATTTTATCTGAATTTGGAATGCTCAATGCAGCGAGACTGGATGAAATTTCTTGAGGGAGAGTCCTTGTTTTATTAAGAAAGGGAATATTTACATTGATCAATATCTTGCAGCTATTGATATGCTGTAAATAGATTTCCCATGCAGAACAAAATAGACCTAATCTCTTGAATTTTGTGTCTGAATAGATGATAAAGTTGGGAAGATCATTAGGCATTTGCAAAATTTCCTTTAGTGCTCCTCTTACCATTAAGTCTGCATCATTTACAAATTTGTGGGGTATCTTGGTTGGATGTATCATCTGAAATGGATATATTAAACTGGGACATATTGATGGGTTAATTATTGTAAATTTCTGATCTGCCTGCAAGAGTGTTGATGAGATAAGGAGCTCCAAATTTGTTTTCAGTTTATTTAAAGTAGAGAGAGAGTCAAAATTAACCTTGTCACTGAAATTGACACCCAGGCATAAAATAAAATTGCCTTTCTGGAGGCATGGAATTTCATTTTCTGGTGAAATGTGAAAATTCTCTTCAGAGAGGTTCCCTTTGGTGATATTTATTCCCTTGCATTTATTTATATTGATGTTAAGACCAATTTGGTTAAATTGCTGAATCATGTAAGATGTAAGACTTAAAGCAGAAGCCTTGTCTTTACCAATTAAAACTATGTCATCTACAAAGCCCATTACTGTCAAATAATCTTGATTTGGGCTCAGCTGAAATCCATATTTTGAGGCCATACTTTCTTCACTTAGTTCATTTAAAATGTGATCTACTGAAAGATTGAACAGTGTTGGATATAATGGAGAACCTTGTAATACTCCTCTAGTTAACATAACTCCTCTAGTTTGATTTTACTCTGTTTGACTGCACTTCTGTAATATTTCCTATCTGCAGGGTAATGACAAGATCAGTGAGGTTGGAAGGAATAGGTAAAGCTTTTGAAGTGTTTCTTAGATGATCATGTCCCACATTGTCAAATGCTTTTCTTACATCCAAAAATGCTATAGCCAGGTCTGATCTCTTCGTTTTGGCTTCCAGAAACAGGGAATCTAGTAAGATGTATTACTGTAGGTACTTGGAATGTTGGTGAAGCCCCTTTGGTTGGGATTGAAGCTTACAATTTCATGTATACGTTTGTCCAGTGCCCTCTCTATTAGTCTTCTTATAACAAAGCACAACATCACTGGTTGCCAGTTTGTTATGTCTTCAGTGTCTCCCCCTTTGCGAATTAGGATGGTCCTAGCATGTCTCAGCTTTGAGGGCACAAATTCTGTTTTTAGTATAAGTGTAGTGATTATTTCTACTGCAATTATATTGTTAACAGCTCTGACAATCACGTGGTCCAGACCAGGTGATGTTGTTATGAAGGGCTGATTGAATTTCACAACTGCTTATAGTATTAGTAGTCTATTTCTGCTCTTTCAATTTCGGAAAGAAAGGAACCATATTCTGTGCGAATCATGTGGTTTGGTTTTCCATGATTTTCAGAAAAGTAATTAAATATTTCTGGTGGTGAAAATGAACACATTACATCGTTGGGTTTCAAAACAGAATGCACAGCCTTTCTTCTTTGATTATAATAATTGTATTGCATTAGCTGTTAATTATATTTTTCTTTACATTTCTTTCTATCTCACTTTGTAGCCTGTTCTGGATTTGAAGAAATGTTGCACTTTCTGTGATTATCCAAATTATTGGATTTCCTGTGTTGACAGTACTTTTGCGCTGGATATTTTGGTCCAGGTAGTAAATCAATAGCTGTGGTCAGAAATTCAAACCATTTTGCAACATGATTATCAAATTCAGCATCTTCTAAATACATACCAAACTTATGGTGCCACTCGGCCATTTTCTGTTTATATTCAGATGGAAGATGCAGACGTTCATTTTTTTGAACTATTATGAGTAGAGAATATTTTCTAGAAATTGTTTTTGATTTGTCATAAACACTGTTTGATTTATTGTGGCAAGCTATTAATATCTCATGATGTTTGTCAGGGTGAGCTTTTGAGATATGAATTTTTACTTCATGTGGATTAGAAAAGAAACAGCCACAGTGAGAACACTTACAAGAGTTTGAGCTTCAATCTGTGCAACTTGGGAGTTCAATGCATTTGGTGATGCAGTGGAATTAAGAATACTATTGGCAAGCAAATGAATATTGGTACTAGATTCTTGTGATGACTGATGGGCTCTGGCTATGTGTATGATGATGCCACACATTGTAAATTCTTTATTGTATAATTTGCACGTTCCTAATTCCACTAGCTTACATGAAGATGTAGATGGAGCAGTATTATTCATCAGCATAGTAAAAAATTGTATTTCTCTGCTGAAACACTATACTGATGATGGTTGCTATGTATAAATAACCTAAATCAAGCCAGCGAAAAACCTATATAAAAACTCACTTAAATCCAGGGTTAGAAGTGTAACTAAGACAATAATTGAATATGTAAATGAAAATACAAATAACTAATATTCTCTATTAAATTACCGTAAATTTGTTAATTATAACTTAAATATTGGCATATATAGTATAGGCATCTATTATAAAACATTTATTTATGAATAAAGATGTATATACACTCATATATGAGCCGCAAAATATGGTAAAAATTGACCTTATTATCTCAGATTTTCTTGAACATTTTTTTTACCTGTTTTGGAACAAAATACATTTGACTTGTGTTTCTTCGGTTTATAAAAGAAAAAAAATACTTTAACAGCTATTAATTGTTGATATGTCTCAAAAATCGTGGGGTCCTCACCCTTCGATCAATCATACCTCCGATTGTAATCAAATGAATTACTTGATCTTTGGTTCAAATTAAAGACAAATTGCAGTCTTTTGTGAGGTATTTATTATAAAATGTTATAATTATTAATATTATATTTTATAATATTCTATTCTTGAAGTTACATATAAAATAAACTTGCCCATTTAAAAATCTGAGAAAGAAAAACTGAAAATGCACTGAAGTTTAATCTAAAAAGTGAGTCAATTAATAACACTAAACAACACTTAAATTTATAATTTTCCAGAACACGTTAACTTTCCTCCATTATTAACTGGACAATGACTGGGTTTCCATGGTGTGGATGACAATGCTTCTTCTGATGTTTCTTCTGGTAATGGTTCAAGGAACTTGCTGAAAATATCTTTCTGGGGAATGTCAAAATTAAATACTCGGTTTCTATTTTTTAAAATGAAGAATTGTTCCCATATGGACAACTCTCGTTTTCCGGTTATGTGTTTGAGGAGTTTCGGTTCTGTCTTTATGTTGTGATTTTTTGTCCAAAAGTGAAAGGCAGCTGCTGATTTTTCCTGTTGTTTGCTCTTGATGTTCCCAACATGTTCTTTGGATCTAATTTCTAAATTTATTTCTTGTGACTCATTACCACTGACTTCCTGCTTCAAAGCAGGTTAAAGAAAAATGGTTAAAAAAAGGAATAGCCTGTCCATCTGGTCCTTTGGCGTCCCATGCTCTGGGGGACCAGGGGCCCACAAATCTCTATTAATAATTCTGTCGTGAAACACACTTTCATTGCTGTTATCGAAAGATTGGCTATATGAGCTGTTGCAGAGTCGTATTGAAAAAAAGGCGAAATCACACTCCCTGTCTGATAATTCTTTAAAAAAGGAGCAAAATTGTATTCATGTATATACAGCATCAACTGTTGGCTTGAAAAAATTGGCACTATAACTCAGAAGCTAATATTGTTCATGAAGTACCTCTTCATGATGAAAAAATTGGTGTATGTTGCACTATTAACGGAGGAAGGTTTCTCATAACTCCAATAAGTGATTTCTATCTCTGGGGTATCTTAAAACATAAAGTATACAAGACAAATCCACACCCCTGGAAGAATTAAAATAAATATCAGCCAGGAAATTGCCAGCATTTCTCAGTGTGAACTATGGTGAGTGACGAAAAGTTTCCTAAAGAGGTGCCAAAAATGTATGAACAATGACAGTGGCCAATTTCAGTACCTCCTTTCACAAAGTTGGTAAGTAAAGCCTTTAAAAATAGTTTTAGAAATGTTGTATGGTTTCATCTACACCTTTATATGATAGCGACAGATGGCAATGAGCGCCAGGGATGTGGACAGGCAAAACACTGCATAACCGGTTCGGAAGCTTTTTGCTGTCCCTGTAAAATGGAGATCTTTTGTAATCCTCTTATTAATATTATTTGATATTTTAAATCAATGCTTTAGACAGAAATACCAACATAAAGAGAATTATCTAATCAATTTCATGACTAGTTTATACTTCAAACGGAACTTTTCAGGGAACCTTTTTACAACAGAATTACTAATAAATTTCCATTAAAGAATAAAGCATAAAAGAATGATGTAAGATATCAGTTTTTAATCTTTGTAAAACTAGCTGAGGCAGCACTGTGATCGAGGGGTTAGAATGTTCACTTATCACTGAAGCAGCCCAGATTTTATCCCAGGGACTTGCATGTGGTATTTGTGCTGGATGAAGTGACATCTGGGCATATTTTCTCTGGATTCTCAGGTTTCCCCCACCACACACTCCACTGACTACTCAATCATCACCTTTCCAATCATCCATTTTGCCTGCTTTTCATATCATCCTCTTCCTCACTCTCACACCTGATGCTTTGCTGACCAGCCGCTTCCAGGTCTTCACTCTGTCTGGTCCATAGATTCATCCCCTCCCCAGCAGGCATCTGACCCTAGACACAAGCTCATAGGTCCTAGGGGGTGTAAGTCCTCTATTTGGGGAGGGCAAACAGAAGAAGAAGAAGAAGAAGAAGAGGAAGAGGAAGAAGAAGAAGAAGGAGAAGAAGGAGAAGGAGGAGAAGGAGAAGAAGGAGGAGGAGGAGAAGGAGGAGAAGGAGGAGAAGGAGGAGAAGGAGGAGAAGGAGGAGAAGGAGGAGAAGGACGAGAAGGAGGAGAAGGAGGAGAAGGAGGAGAAGGAGGAGAAGGAGGAGAAGGAGGAGAAGGATGAGAAGGAGAAGAAGAAGAAGAAGAAGAAGAAGAAGAAGAAGAAGAAGAAGAAGAAGAAGAAGAAGAAGAAGAAGAATAAGGAGGAGGAGGAGAAGGAGAAGGAGAAGAAGAAGCAGAATAAGAAGGAGAAGGAGAAGAAGGAGAGGGAGGGGGAGAGGGAGAGGAAGAGGAAGAAGAAGAGGAAGAAGAAGAAGAAGAAGGAGAAGAAGAATAAGAATAATAATAATAATAATAATAAGAAGAAGAAGAAGCAGAAGAAGAAGAAGAAGAAGAAGAAGAAGAAGAAGAAGGAGAAGAAGAAGAAGAAGAAGAAGAAGAAGAAGAAGAAGAAGAAGAAGAAGAAGAAGAAGAAGAAGAAGAAGAAGAAGAAGAAGAAGAAGAAGAAGAAGAAGAAGAAGAAGAAGAAGAAGAAAAGTAGTCGAATGTAGATAATAGCAGAAGCTTTCACTTCAAAATAGAAACCATGTAATATCAATAAATCATCTATACTTTACTCACAGAATTAATGAATGAAACTAAACAGGTATTTTGAAGTACATATTTATTTAGTCAAGAGATGTTTACTGCTGAGAAGATGCTATCTTGTATATGGGAGATGTTTACCTTTGTTTCCAGTTCCTTCTAAATCATACTCAGGATATGCACTATGAATTGTATTGCTGCTGTCATTCATTACAGCAAAGGCATATATAAGATGAGTGCAAACATTGGGATCAATGTTGTCAACATTAAACGTTCCATGTCCTTTTCTTTTTGATGCCCAAGCAGCAACATAGCATGCTACAACTTTTCCATGTGCTGGAAGTGTATTATCTATAAAAGAACATACTATGTTTTAGGGTTACAACACATGATTGGATATGAGTTTCACAAAATGATAAACTTTTAATATGTGTTTTAGGGTAACTTGGTTGTTAAGGAGGTCAAGAATGGCATACCTTTTTATTCTCCCATTTCAATAAGCATCCTTTTCTGAGCAATTTGCTATATAATAATTTATATTCTAAATGTATTTGTGCATATAAATTGAAAATATTTAAACCAGTGCATCACAGTGGCCAGTCCAACAACTTTGACATTTCCCCCATCAATAGTTTCTCAACTTTCTATAATCTCTATGGTATTAGGTATATTTATATTTGTGCTTGTAATATTGGAGAGCAAGAGGATTAATGACTTCATTGTCAGAAATCCAGCATTAGCTAACAACAACGTATTTGTGCTTGTGGCACAAGGAAAATTTATCTGTCCATCAAAATAGACAGGATGTACATAGTTTTATAATACTAGGAATAACAATTTAATTGATATACCACATCACAGACTATCTAAATTGCAGAATAGCTTTGAAGTATTGGGTATAAAGTTGTATAACACCTTACCAACAGATACAATTCAATTACCTTACAACAGATTTAAAGACAGATTTCTTAGCAGATTGCTTGCTAATCCTTAATATTCTATTCAAGAATACTTGGAAAATAATACTTAAATATTATTTATTCCACCACACTTACTGTTGGTGTTTTTAAACACACAAACCATGTGTGCGCAATGTTTCGAGGTAGAACTGGAATTTAAAGCACTGGTAAGTGGAGGGCCTGTGGTTCAAATCTCAGCTGTGGCATTGAATTTTTAAGTTCCAGTTCTACCTCTCAAATAATACCTAATCTGAATTAATTTAATTTTTGTATGTATTTTACTTTATTTTTACTAGTTTTTAATTGTGTTGTATTTTATGTCTAGTATTATTATTACTATTGTATTTTACCAAAGATACTGTGTTCCATTTTCTTTATTTTGTATGTCTTACTAGTGGTTTTAAGTTAATGGTTTGTACTGAGCATGCATTTATACTCAAATTTGTTATGGTTTTTGGGACAGTAAGAATTTTAATTGCCTTAGCTTCTTTTGCCTCCAAATCAAATTCCTCCAGACCTAATCCCTGTATTCCTCTTTTAATATTTTCCATCCATTTAAGTCTAGGTCAGCCATATCTTTCTCTTCCAGGTGGGTTCCATTCAAAACCTTATCTCAGGTATTCTGCAGATGTGCCCATACCATTCTAGCTGTTTATATCTTATAAAATCTAGAATTGAATTGTTAACTTTCATGGTTTGTCTTATCACTTTGTTAGATATTTTTTCTAATTTAGACTGTTTAGTGGATCTCTTGAAACAATCCATTTTAGTAGATAATGATCTTAAATTTAAATTCCCATTCAGTGCCCAAGTTTCTGCTCCATAAGTTAATGTACTTCTAATTATCGATTTATATATCTGTAATTTGGTTTCTAAAGTTACATTCTTGTGCCATAAAACTTAATTCAACATGTATATTGCTGTTGTCTTTTTGAGTTCTATATTTAATGCATTCTTAACTGTAGTTTCAATTTATCTTCACTCCTAAGTACATACTCTCTTCACTCCTTTTGATGCATCTCATTCTAAAACTAGATTTTTTTAAGAGGTTGAATCAGAACTGAAAAATTCAATGCCATAGCCGGGATTTGAGACACGGATCTTCCGCTTATCGAGCAGCTGCTTTAACCACTAAGCTACCAAGGCCGACTTACCAGTACAACATTAAATTCCCCAATTACTTTTCCCAGTTAGGCCACAAGGGAAAAGTATGAATCAACTGAGGAATTTAGATACTTAAAGCCGGGACATAAAGTACTTACAGTTATAAGTCACCCTTGGGGTATTTATCTCTGATGTGAGATTCCCTTGTGGTGTAACCGGGAAAAGTATGAATCAGCTGGGGAATTTAATGCTTAAACATTGCTCACACACGGCTTATGTGTTTAAAAACACTAGCAGTAAGCTTGTTGGCATAAATAAATAATAACTAGATTTTTTTCATCTCCACATGACAAATAGATTGTTTTCTTTAAATTAACTTTTAATTTCCATCTATTATATTCTTAATAAGTTTCCCACTCATATATTCTAAATCTTCATAGTCTTGAACTATAACTGTTTGGTCATCTGCATAACTTAGGGTACAAATTGTAGAATTGTCCATGTGAATTCCAATATACGAGGGTTCGAACTTAAATACTGGCAACACTGCTGCAGAGTTGGTATGCAATGGAACATAATATTGTCACTGATAGTACAAGTTTGTTACATACCTACCTCACCTCTGAGCAAATAGTCTCCCTTACCACATCACATACATGTACAATGGAGAGAGAAACATAGTCTTGTATAAGCTAGTGGTCTAATATAATGTTATCACGATATTTCGAAGCAGGAACAACAGAATTGGATAAAGATTCAATGTGCCAGAGGTCATACAGCATGACAGTGTCATCAAGGCCTTTAAAAGGCTTGCAGAGAATCTGCATTACCTTACAGAACAGTGGCACAATCAGTAAGTGCCTTCAACTAGGATGCCAAGATGTGCCAGACAATGTGGCCAGGTCATCCAGATCAATGCGCTGACCTAAGATACCAGATTAGTACATACAACTGTACTTCACATTCTGAAGGAACGCATGGGCATGAGAAAAATTGCATCACGATGGGCTCCGCATGCAATGCAGAAATGGTTATGATACAATGTTGCTTGGCCGCATACAACACAAGCTGTGGCTATTTTATTCAGTTGATGGGGGCTGGGAAGTGCTTGTGACTTTGACTTGATTCCGAAGATAAAGGACCCACTTCATGGCATTTGCTTCAGAACTGTTCCAGAGATTCATCAGGCAGTAGACCGCTCCATTCAAACTACCAACAGAACCGGCACTGCTGAAAGTATCCTACAACTTCCACATTGCAGGCAACAGGTTATACACAACACTGATGATTACTTTGAATGACAGTAAAGCTTGGTAACATGTATTTCTTTTGTATCAGTTGTAAATAAATAGTTGCCAGTATTAAAGTTCCAACCCTCATATCTGCATTTAGTTTTCCAATTTTGCAAAGCTTGTTTTATATGTTGAAAAGTGTTGGTGATAAACTACAATCCTGATGTAAACCTTTTGTAACTAAGAATTACTCTGATACATTTTTTCCAGTCTTAATTCTAAATGATGCATTTACATATAGTCTATATGTGGTATTCAAAATAGCTTTATTTTCCATGGTTTGTTCTAAAACTTTCCATAATTCTTCAAAGATAATAATTTCTTCAATCACATGCCTTTTCTAAATCTACCAACAAAAAATGTAGTGGTTGATTTTTACGTGTTTATTTTCTATCAATTGTTTCACCACAAAGATGTGATCTCTCATGGATCATCCCACTCTAAAGTAGGCTAGTTCTTCTTCTTAAAAATACTTTAAACTTTTCCCATATAATCTACTACCTGTATTAAGTACTGCAATATCTCTATTATTATTACAATAATATTTTCTGCCATTCTTATGAATAACTGATATGAGTATAAGCCCTTCTTTCCATTAATTTGGAGGTCTTCGCCATTGACACATCTCTCGAAAAGAATTTTTAAGTTCTCAAAAAGTTTGTTTGTCTCCCTTTTAATGAGTTCTAGAGATATCCCATCCATTCCACTTATTTTTCAATTTTTTAATTGTGTAATTGTCATTTTAACAATTTCTATATCCAATTTAAACTTAATGTGCTTATGATTTTCATGGAATAAGTTACATTTATAAATTAGATTCTATCTTCTTGCAAAATTTCTCAAAATGTTCCTTCCATATCTTTATTGGAATGAATCCTAATTTATTCCTGTTTTTGGTATTTTTCCATAAGTACTTCTAAATATTCCATGATTCCGTACTTTTACCATCAATATACCTCCGTATTCAATTTCATGTTTGTTGCCAAAATTTATTTTTTCTTCTGATAACTGTTTTGTAATTTCAACTTTTTTAAATACAATTCTATCTTCCATAGGTACTCTTAATATTCATCCATTTGATATATTTTAAATTCATTATCTTTATTTCTTCTTTAATCTTATTACTCCAAAAATAAATCCGTTTGTGGTTGTTATCCTTAATTATTTCCTCCTAGGGCTTCTGTAGCTGTTTCCTTTATATTTGTAATAAGGTGTTTATATAATTCTTCAGTTGTATCAAAACTTTTTGGTTAGTTTTTTAACTAATCTTCTCTGATACAAATATATAGTACTAACATTTTCTAGGGATCTTAAATTACATACAGTTATTCTTAGTAACTCATGATTTCCAATATCTTCATTATGTAATTGGTTATAAAAGAAAGGGATACAAATTCTAACACTAACCACATAATGGTCACTGCCACATGTTGGACCTCAAAAACAATTTCAAACCCAGAGTATCCTGACGTCTTGTAAATTTGTCTGTATCTTTATGTTGATAAAAACCATTCAAAATTGTTAGTGAATGCTGGTTACAATTTCAATTAATCTCCCTCCAATATCATTTAAATATTCTCTCCAAATGGACTGACTATATCATTATCAATTTTTTGACTTGTTCTACCATTGAAGTCAGCTGTCAATATTATTTCCCTAGAAGTTCTGATGTCACAGCATTATTTAATAGATAATAAAATTTAATCTTCATCATTAAATTTTCATCTTCACTTATTCCATAGACACCTAATATTGTTATTTTCTTTCCCAAAATACCTATGTTCATTTAATCAAATTTTCATTTATTTGTTCCCAATTTTTGACCAGTCTTCTAAATTTATTCTTAATCATATTGACACTTAGGAAGCATGTTCAAACGCTTTATGCTATTATTAAAGTTCCAGGTGTGGAATTCCCAGTAAAATGAGTTAATTTAATCTTAATTAAGTTTGATTTTAAAAATGTGTTTAAACATAAAGAATGAATGTACTTCAGTACCTACTGTTTATGTCAATAAAGTACAATGGTTTCCGATACAGTTTTATTGTGTCAAATTCCCCTCGATTACATTGTAGCTTTGAAGTAAAAATTTCTTATTAAATATAATTCATTTCATTTGTGTGATCAATGTAATGAATTTTTAAATTTTAATTATAAAGGATAAAAATCATAGCTAAAAATTACAACTGTGCCTGCAACCTCCTTGTGGACACTCTTCCTATGCTGTATAAATCATTGTATCCATTCTAATCATATTAAGTTAACATTAAACATGATTTAACTTTCTTTATTTACACACAGTTATTGTAACGAAGAATGATCTCTATAAGCTTTATGTGTGAAATATCATGTATACCATGATTATGAAATACTCATAGGCACATCATTCTCATGAAACAATTGAGTAGTAAATAAAAGAAAAAGAAAAAAGTATTATTATTGTTATTGTTGTTATCATCGTCATCGTCATGGTCAGTCGCCGCTGCCACCACCACCGCTACTGCCACTGCCACTGCCACTGCTGCCGCCGCCACCACCGCCACCGCCACCGCCACCACCACCGCCACCACCACCACCACCACCATCATCATCATCATCATAATCATCATCATCATCAATTTGTTTTGATGCTTCGCTGTGGTACATAATAAAATTATTAAATGGAAACTTTTTAACTGCATATATTTTATGATTCTCTTTGCCATACTTACTGTAGACTGTTAAATTTACTTTGAGTAACTGCTCGTATTTTGTTGTTGAGTTGTAGGCATGCAGAATGTACACTCCCGAATCATTGTGGGTGACATTATACAACCTAATTACTGTCTTACTGCCACTGGTCCATACTTGGTAGTTACTTAACATCTGCAGATTGGATTGCTGCATTTTGTTGCCTCTGGGATCCGTCCATTCAAAAATAACTGAGTGAGGTATGTTTGATTTTACCTTCCATTGTACATCTTGACCAGAAGACACTATCATAGAATCTGAAGAGCCTATTAACTCCAGGTCAACAGAATTAGCAGAATTGTCAACAGAATTGTCAACAGAGTTGTCAACAGAACTGTCAGGGCCTGGAAAAACACAGATAATAATTGCTACACAAGTTATTTCCTTGAATTGCACTTCATAAATATAGATTTGTAGTTCATATACAGTGAATATGATGGTTTTTCAGCATACACGCATGCACGCACAACCCCATCCACATACACACATCCCCCCCCCACACACACATACATATCCATATATGAGTGCTGTTGGATACCTGTTCCAGGGGTGTTTTGTCAAAGTGTCTCTCTATTAAAATATCAGATCTTCTAAATATACAGTATTGTAATGCAGTTATGTGTTGAGCAATCATTTGAGTGGTGCTGACCAGTTGGATGGTAAGGGTTAGAAACAGCTGAGTAGTGCTATTGTCCAGCATGAAGACCAGAAACAATATCAAGAGGCAAAGTATCCTCTTGAACTTTCCCTTCACTCCGACTTTCAAATATTCTGAAACTCTGTGGAAAAT
>JAUKNM010000152.1:0-115000 GCA_030765045.1 Tenodera sinensis
AAATAAACATGCGAAAGACGGGGATGAAACCCCCGGCAGCTAGCAGTTCTGAGTTTCATAGTCAACGACGAAGCGCTCGTGGCTATTCGTCACTGGACGTTCGTCCTGTATCATATATTAAGCTTGCTGTCACTACCTTAGCAGCTAATTTCACTGCAAGGCGGAAAGTTACTGTGCACTTCTAGAAATGGCTTAAACATTAGCTTTTGTTTTCCTATTCGCTTACATTTATTTAGAGGAATAAGAAAAGGGAATATTTCTATGACAAGCATGAGCGTCGCAATATTCATCGTGGAGTTTGTTTCATTAATTGCTTTCATTGGCGACAGAAAAATAAAGATAAAACGATATAATAGTAACTGCATGTTCCCGTTGATAGAGGTATCATTAATTGGAAATAATGTCTAACAGATTTACGCTCATACATGAGGAGGATTGAATACTGATTACGTGATGACTTACAGGCAGCAGTTATGTTATAAACTTCACTAAAATTAACTTAGTAGTCAAACTCTCCACCTTGCGTAGCAGTAGCTGTCTGCTTTGTAAACTGGAGATTAAAATCGATTCCTGTTTGCAAGAAATCGGTAACTTAATCCTCCTTTCAGGGTTTCAAACATATCTCAATTTATTTATTTAATTCTAACACCCATAATGAGTCATTTATCTTTCGATAAGATGGGTATTTACTTTTGTGACAGTACCCTTCATATGTTTTTTAAACAATGCTATTTTCAGTTTTCAGAGAACTGTATGTTTCACGAGATAAATATGAACGTCAAAATGCAACTATATTTTAAATAAAGAATTTTCAAAAAGCTTAATTTTATGTGCTCTTTTACCTTGTTTCCATAGTAGGTACCAATATCACAATAGAAAATTTGTTTCATATTACAAAGAGGGTGATTACGCAGGATGTCTCAATAGTTCGTTTATCAATATGGATGGAAACATGAGGCATAGTAATAGAACACGCCACTGAGAGGCACACTTTGCCATTCACAATGAAACTTAGACATGAGCATAACCTAAGAAAAGAAGTTTGTTTCATGACAGAAATATGGCCATACGCATAAAGTATACGATCTTCCATGCTTATGTTGACGTCAAACACAACAAACTGGCCAATAAGAGAGGATACACAATAACCCTAGCATTACCGGGGGGAGGGGGCGTACTTTATACCCATCTTCTGTAATTTTTAAAATTCAGTCTTTTAATTTTCATTTTATTAAAGTTATGCGGTTAATAGTTATTGCCAATGACTGTTTCTGCTACTGAATTGCGCAATTATTTCAAAGTTATCATTGTTGGCCTTTTTGAGAAACAATGGAATGGTAAGATAGTCGCGAAGTACTGCCCCGTCGGTATAATGCAATTTATGTAAAAGAGTAAAATAGGAATAGTTAAACAATTTTAAATATTAGCTTTATATACGTGACACTATATAATACCTAATTTTAAAGTAAATTTGTTTTAAAAATTGCTCAGACATTTTGTTACTAGTGGTGGTCATAAAGTAACCGCCTCTTGGTAATCTAAGTTCTGGAATTAGGTTTGGTAATGCTAGGGATAAATCTCATTGCTTGATTATTCTGCCGTTGCACATAAGATTTTCCATCCCCATGTGTTTACTCGCTAACTGCCTTTTTGTGTAGAAATCTGATATGATCATGGAGCACGAATCACTGCAATATCTATGACTGACGTACAATTTAATGGCGGGTGGCTCAAAACACCATCCAATCAGACGATTGCCACGTTTTGCGATGTTGTATAGGTAAACGCGCTGTGAAATCACGCTGTAAAGCCGGTGATATAAATATCATTTGCATCCATAAAATCTATTCGCACAACAGGAAAGGGAGTAGTAGTGATCAGCAATCAACCGCTATTAAAGCTTGTGTCTGCCATAAACTATTCTAGTAAAGAAATTAGATGAGAGGTGGTAATTTTTTGTGACTTTTGCGTTGTTTACCAGGCCTTAACATCTTCATAGATGTATATAAGCTCTTTTATTTTATGAACGTACACAAAATGAATTTAGTAAAATGCACCTTTTCAGATTCAGATTCAGATTATTTTTGTTCAGATTTTGTCTGGTGCTGGTACATGGGGCCCAGCGTACAGACTTAAATTGGCATGTTTTATACAACTATTTACATTTACATCAAATATGTACATCGGGTTTTTAGGTAACCCATACAGTGACCCTCTTTGGGTCACCGAGAACAGTTCCCATCTGTATAGTTCTTGGTTGTGTTTTTGTATGTTTTGTTTTTGTCCTTTTTCTCTTGCTTCTATATACATATATTTACACACATGCACTCCCGCATTCACTCTGGCATATCAGAAGATATGCCCTCATACACGCACGCACGCGCACACACACACACACACACACACACACACACACACACACAAGCACAGTGGGCACTTTAATTCAGCGTCCCCTCGCACATGTTTGCTGGGCACACGAAACTATGCGTCCCAGCATGTTATAACAACACTATATACACACGTTTTATACACTATGTGCACTCCGGGGTTTTCCTGGGCGGGCAGGGTGCAGCTCCTGACTTGTCCCCTGGGGTGCAGGCCTCTGAGGTAGCGTGTGTGCGGCCTGGGGCCTGTGTTTGGGTAGACGCGCATCAGTCGGTGAGCCGAGTAACGTCTAAGACATTTTAATGCGTGCATGTTTCCGATGCTTCGGCTCACCTTTGCCAATATTGGCAATGACGTAATTGTCATGGTTTCTGATGCGCGCCCACGCGACAGTGGCTCTTTTCGTTATTGCCTCGGGAATGTATGGGATCTGGGTTTCCTGGTGAAGGGTTTGGTTAGTGGTTAGGATGGGAGCAGAGAGGATTTTCCGGAGGGAGAGGTTTTGGAGGGTTTGGATGGTCTTCAGGGCGGTTTTTGAGGCGTTTGCCCAGGCTACACACGCGTATAGAACCACCGACAGGATGAAAGCTTTATACAGGACGAGCTTGGACTTCAATTGCAGCTGTTTGCTGCGGAAGATGGGGGCGCATAACTTTAGCCGCTGTCTGCTTTTGTTGGCGCTATTCTTTATGTGGGTGGACCAGCACATTGTGCGGTCCAAGGTCACCCCTAAATATTTAACTTGCCGACGACAGTGCAATACCTGACCACCGACCGTTAGGTCCATTGCCAAAGTGTGATGCCGCTTAGAAAAATGGATCAGCTGGCATTTGTCGGGGTTAATTTTGATTTTCCAGTCATGTTGCCATGAGAGGAAGTTGTTGACATAACGTTGCATTTCTGCAAGGCCGAAACGTGGATTTCTATGGTGGTTGTATATTGCAGTGTCGTCAGCATACATGGCGACCTTACATCTGGCGTCCACTGGGAAATCATTAGTGAATAATATATACAGAAAGGGTGACAGGATTGCCCCTTGTGGGACGCCAGCCCGCATCACTCGCTCCCGTGAGGAGGAGCGGCCCACTTGGACGTAGAACTTCCGTTTTTCTAGGAAATTGTGCAGCAAGTATAGATAATTTTGAAGAGCCTGGAAATTGTGGTGCAGTTTGTAAATAAGGCCATTGTGCCAGCACCGGTCGAATGCGGCTTCTACGTCCAGAAATAGCACCAACGTTGAAGCCCCATTGTTAAATTGCTCTGTTACGTCATCTGTTAGTCTGAGAAGCTGTAACTCAGTAGAATGTCCTTTTCGAAAGCCAAACTATGAATTTGAGAGTTCATGGGATTCCGAAACATGTTTTTGAAGTCGAGAAAGTGTAAGTTTTTCGAGCAGTTTACCAATATTAGACAAGAGACTAATGGAGCGGTAGTTTTGCGGTTGTCCG
The DNA here is from genome assembly GCA_030765045.1 of Tenodera sinensis. Taxonomy (NCBI): domain Eukaryota; kingdom Metazoa; phylum Arthropoda; class Insecta; order Mantodea; family Mantidae; genus Tenodera; species Tenodera sinensis. The sequence continues at coordinate 3,834 of JAUKNM010000152.1, forward strand.
GTGCTTTTCCCTTGCTTTGGGAGCATAATTACTTTGGCTCGTTTCCAAGTAGATGGGAAATAGCCTTGCTGCAAACAGGCGTTAAATATTTTGGTCAGTTGCACCAGGGCTTTTCTCGGGAGATGCTTAACTTCCTCATTAGTCACTTTGTCTGGGCCGGCAGCTTTCCCATTAGGTAATTTCCTCTTGAGCTTGTAAACTTCCTGCGGTGTTATTAGGGGTAGCTGTTGCTCTTGCTTCTGCGCCACCCAGGTTTGTACCCATCTCTGTACCTCCCGTTCTATATCGCGGTTGGTAACTGGGTTTTCGCTGAATCTATCTTCAAGACAGTCAGCGAAGACCTCGGCTTTCTCCTCTTCGGAGAAGTGCAGGCCACCATGAGTGTGCAGCGCCTCAGTTGCGGAGTTGACGCTCGTCGAGACCTTAAATGCCTTTAATAATTCCCACAAGGAAGAGTCCGAATGGGTGGTACTCAGCATTTTGTTTTCCCACTGTTCAGTTTTGTTGACTTTAATTTGATGCCGAATGATATTGCGTAGCCATTTTGCTAGCACTTTATATTCAGGCTGGCGGGTATACCGCCACAGTCTTGTCAAGCGTCGTCTCCGCGCAATGAGTTGCTCTACCTCGGGGTACGTGCAAACACCGGGTGGTCTTGTGGTGTAAGTGGTAGCGAGGCAGTCAAGTTTTCAATGGCGACATCTATGTCTGCCTCGCTATAGTATGACAGCCTGAGTTGCGCCATCCTGTGCATTTCCATGGTGAACTTATTCCAGTCGGTCTCAGGCCTCCTTCGAGGGCCAGAGGCACCGGCTGAAAAGCCACCCTGTATATCGAAATGCACGGGAAGGTGGTCTGAGTCCAGGCTGTGATACACTGTAAAGTTAATTAAAGGTGTCGCATTTTTTGCTAGAACGAAGTCCAAAATTTCGGGGTCACGATCTGTGCCAAAGTGTGGGATCTGCGGGAAGGTGTACCTCTAGGTCGTCATTATCAGTTATAAGTTCAACCAGGAGATTTCCAGCCGCGTTTGCCCGGCGTGAAAACCACCAGGGGTGCCGTGCCTTGAAATCTCCTGCAATTATAACATGCTCCTCTAAAGCGAGGATTTGTTCGAGGTCACGTATGAAAAACCTGCCGAGTTGGGAGGCCGATAAAGCGCTACCAGCATCACCGTTTGACTATTTACACGTGTTTTAAGTGCTGTGCACTCTAACGCTGTCATTGCAGGCAGCGTAACAGAAGCATGAGCAATGGTGTTTCTGAGCAAAATAGCAGTCCCTCCCCCCTGTCTGCCAATTCTGTCGTTCCGAAAGATTTGATACCCTTGGAGCTTAAAAGTGTGCTCCTGCTGTAATTTTGTTTCGCAAATGAATGCCACATCGATTTTGTTGCGTCGCAGGTAGTTTTCAAGTTCGTGTTGCTTCCTGTGGATGCCATCTGGATTTCACAGGAGTCCGCGAGTTAAAGTTATGCCTCCCCTTGAAGTTGCCATTTACTCGAAGAGAGTGGTTACCAAACATATGATGGCTTCCAGCTTCTCCATGGTACTGTTGCAGCTTTTTAATCTTGCGATTATGGGCCGCAACTTTGTTAATAGTACTGGGAGGTTTAAATCCTTGAAGAGGCTGAAAATTTCTTTCAATTTCGCTGGTGGGTGCCTCTGAGGGCTGGGGTTGTGGAGGGGGACCATTCGGTGGTTGCTCAGGTGCATTTATCCCTCCGGCGGCTCCTGCAAAAGAGGTGCCGTTTTTGACCAGGGCCGGATAGAGGATGGGGCGTGGCCCTGGTTGAGTACCAGGAGAGTTCCTGGCTGCGGCTGCCAGTTGACGACGGTGGCGTTCCATCTTAAATGTCTCGCACCCCCTGTAGCTGGCAGGACGCGCTTCCCCACAGTTCGCACAGTGGGGTACAGCGTGCTCCTTGGCCTTTTTTGGGCAGTCAGCTAGGCGGTGGAGGCCACCGCAAAGAACGCACCGGGAGGTCATGTGACACATTTTGAGAGTATGGCCTAGTTGTTGACAGTTGAAGCATTATGTAATATTTTGGAAGGTTTTTAAGACCTCCACGGTGACCATCATATGGCACACTTCTCTTTCCTGTATAAGTTTCTGGTTGTCGGTAGTTCTATCAAGGCTTACCTGATAATTTGGAAGAGGCCTGCCGCGGGACACCATCTGTCGTACTTGAACGCCGGTGTAACCCTTCTGCCCCAGATCCTCCTTTATGTAGTCTACCTGCAGATCTGCAGGCAGGCGTTTAATCACATAACGAAGGGGCTGGTCATTTCTCGGCGTGAAGCTGTAGCTTTCTACACCGGCGTTCGTCAGGAGCTACATGGTTGGAATGGCGTCCTGCTTCCTCTGGAGGAAGAGCTTCAGGCAGTCTCTCGTTGTTTGAATTTTGTATGTTCCATTCTGTAGTCTATTTCGGAGGATTTGGAGGACCTTCACTGCTTGTTTGGTGTCGGGTATTATTATCCTTGGCGGCTTTTGGTTCTCTTGCGTTGCTGTGATCGTCGGGGCTGTTGGTGTGGCTGCTGAGGTGGAGGGGACTGGATTTGAGGGGAGGGGGGCGGATTTTTGTTGGCGGTTTATGCTGGACTATGCTTTTTGGTTTAGGTTTGGGCAGTTGTGGATAGGGGTCTTGTGTACTTCTTGGCAGTGAAAGGTCCTCTGTGACCTCGCGTTCTGCTGTTTCCAGTGCGGAAAAAGAGTTCTTCAGGGTGAGGGGATGTGGCGGCGTGGACTGCCTCGGGATCCACTTGTTCACTGCGTGTTGGCCGGGGCGTTCACGGTCTGAATCACTCTCCCGGCCATTGTCACGGGTGCGTTTTTTCCTGTGTGAGGCAGTCTTCCACCCCTCGTTCATCCTTACCAGCTCTCTTTTCTTCCCCGCATAGTCTTTGTAGCAGAACGCGAGATCCTGCGTAAACTTGTAGAATTTGTCTGAGTCGGCATCCATGTTTGTAAGAATATTTGTATAGTAGTTGATTTCTGACTTAATGTCGTCGACTTCTTTCTGTAGCTTCTGGAGGGATTTTGCCCTACGCTCTTCCTCCATCGTCGTAGCCTGGTCAGTTTCCATTTGTGCCTGTGTCGATGGCCAGTGGTGCTGCGGTGGGCTGGACTAGTGGCGCTCCAGCCGGGGTGGCCAAGTCTATAAGTAGTGGTGCTAGCGCGACACTCTCGCCCAAAAATGACGTGATTGCCAATATTGGCAAGGGCGAGCCAAAGCATCGTAAGCATGCTAGAATTAAAATGTTCTAGACATTGCATGGCTCGCCGAATGATGCCCACCCATGCAACCCAGGCCCTAGGCCACACACTCCGGAAGAGGTCTGTGCCTCGGAAACGCCACAGGAGCTGCAACCTGGTCCGCACAGGAAAACTGCGGAAAAACTGTACATAGTGAAGTGTATATAGTGCAGTGTGTGTAAATATGTATATACGAGCGTGTGTGTGTGTGTGTGTGTGTGTGTGTGTGTGTGTGTGTGTGTGTGTGTGTGTGTGTGCGTGTGCGTGCGTGTGATGGGACATATGGGTGGTATGCCCAGGAGTGAGCGAGTGTATGTATCCGTGTATATAAATTAAAAAAAAAGACTATCAAAAACGGACAAACAAAAGACTGAGAATACGCCCAAAAACTGTTCTCGGTAGGCTAAAGCAGCTCACTGTATGGGTTTTTTGAAGATATAAAAGCTAACATGAACACCCATGTAAATATTGTAAATTATAATTAATGTTAATTTTAGCCTGTAAGCCGGGCCCTTCTGTACCGGCACCAGGCAAATGTTTTCTTCAATAAAATAGGTCTAAGTCTACTCTCGCCCAGTTCGTTGCCGGCCGTCGGAGGAGTGGGATGTGTTGCGGCGGACGCCATTCCTTATATGCGCGAGGGACGCTAAGCGTGTCCCACGCGGACTTAATACACTAATATATACACTAAAAAGGTGTCACTGTCACAGTACATAAATAAAAACACTGAAACACTAAACTTGTCACAGAAAAAATAAAAAACACTAATTTTGTCACAGATTAATCCTCCCGGGTGTAACGCGGGAAAAGTTGACCACTATCTTCCCGGGTGTAACACGGGAATAATGCTGCTTGCACTGCCAGTGCACCGGCACAGTTGCGTTGAGCACTACACTTTGATTCCTCCCGGGTGTACTTCGGGCAAAGTGTAGTGCCAAGCTACGGCGCTGGCCGCGGAGGTTGGCCGGTTGTTGGCGGGCCGGTTGCCGCGCTCAGACACACTCGCGCTCCGAACTGCCGCTTACTTAGTAACGTCCGCTCTGCCTGCTAGTTGTCGACTCTCTCCATCCTGACATGAACCTCAGAATGAATCTCATGCACCTTTTATGATTATCTTTCAGCTTCTTATCGTCTTACGGAGTCTAGTAAGGGATGAGGCCTAACTAATGACCAATGAGCTGCTGACAGTTTGCAATGCGGTGCAAGAGGCGTGGTGCTCTAATGAGGACAAGGAAAGGTGCGGGAGAGGGAAGGTTAGATGCACCTGGCCTCGTAGAAAAGCCAAGTTTTAATTTTCAATAGATTTATCTGCAAATTTTTAAAGTTGGAAATGTTACTTGACATAAGCAGCATTTATGGATTTAAACGATTATAAGAAAAGCCTTGACTTTGTCCTTGAAGTCACAGCCGTGTAAAGCTTTGCCGTAAACATAATACAATATTAATTGAAAAATATAAAAGGGTTTAATTCTTCTACAACTTCTTCCTATGTTTACACTGCAGTTAAAATTCGTGTCGATATAGCTTTAGCCATGTGTACTGTTACGTTATATCATAATACAGTTTCTGCTTTCGAATGAAAGGTTGCCTTGTAATACCCATACAATAAACCGCCATTCCTGGGTAGTATTAAAATTTAGTCACACTTCTGCTGTAATTTTGCACGACCTCTAAAACTTTTGGAACTGTGTTACCAGCTTGCCATAGACTAATAATCTGGCCAGGTGTAGCTTCTGATATATACGACATGGTGTGAATCAAGCAACAGTTGTAGCTTAGTGGGTAACGATTTTGTGAGCCGTCAGAAATAATCAATGCTTCCATTTCATGCTGACGTGTTATTGGTTATAATTATGTTCATCCAGCAGTATGAATACTGCTGTCATTGGAGAGGGGTAAAGAGAGGGAAGGCAGGAGAGGCTACGAAGGCCTAGTTTTATGTTTTACATCGGTATGTAATGCTTAATCTTCATTATGAATGATCCCAAGGAGTTGTGACAATCTTTTATATCTAAAGGGATAATGTCGGCTACTTTTACTTTCTACTTTCTACTTTTCTAAACATACGGTAGTTCCAATATAGAACTTACAGCATGCACGTGATCTGCCTTTGAGTATTCCATTCTATTAATATACTGCTCCGCGAGACATTACAATATGAAAATGCCTTTGATAACATCTTGCTCTGTGTGCGACACTTTTGATGTCATCTCCAATATCTTCCGCCGTCTTTGATGAATCTGCTGTGGCTATTACCGTGGGGTGCTTTCCTCACGGCATGCGTGGGTGAGTGTGAGAAAAGACACCGCCTGTTAAGTTGGCTGGTGCATTTTATGGGGCCAATAAATTTTCTGTTTGAATTGAGCTGGTGACTGTGACATACAATTAAGTTCTCAATGAATCACCACAGTGGAAACTGTAACTATTGAAGTATACTATCTAATATCTTCCCAGATATCAAGAAATCTACGGTTTGAAATACTATTTCCGTAATAAGAAGCGTAATTTGCTGTGAGTCACTGCAATGCTAAGCGGCGAATCAGCACTCAGCCTCGTCAGGTCCCGGAAGGACCAATTGAGGAGTTGCTTGATGAATAAGTAGCGAGCCCAGGTCGTGAAGGCCGCATAACTGGCCGGGAGGGCTCGGGCCGCTGACCACGTCCCATATCTTCAGTACTGCATCCCACTCATGACGCCTGTAATGGGAAGAGGTGGGGAGGCAGCGCCTGAGCGGCAAGCCTTGGCTCTTCAGGAGCAGCAGCGCTGGGGGTTTATTTTAGTGTTAGTTATGTTTTAGATTACCGCATCTGTTTAGCACTTAAAATCATTCAATAATACGGCAAGGTGTCAAAAGTTAGGGTGTTCACGTGATCTTGTGCTCCTATAATAGTAGTCACCACTGCTTAGCTTCTAATTCGCATCGGAAACGCTGCTTTATCCGGCAACTTGCTAAATTCTAAGAATTATTTACACCTTCTAAGCTTCAGTACGTGCGTCTTTGCAGGAAACTCTGTAGCCCGAATGTACTGAGTTCCAGATACTGAACTCTTGAGCGCATGGATTTCACCAGAACGTCTAATTGTCTTGGCCACGGTGACCTAAATAGAACTAATTGGTTTTCCTCAAACTTGCTTGCTAATGACGTGTTATTTCTTGAGAGAATTGGAGCATGTCTTCTTATATTATGCATTTATTTTAATAAATTATGTTGATTCTTTAGCTATATAATTATCATTTATTTGTGAAATTATATCATCATTTTTCTTATTATTGTTATTATTCTTATTACTCTTATTATTGTTGTTATTCTTGTTATTGTTGTTATTCTTGTTATTCTTGTTATTCTTGTTATTCTTGTTATTCTTGTTATTCTTGTTATTCTTGTTATTCTTGTTATTCTTGTTATTCTTGTTATTCTTGTTATTCTTGTTATTCTTGTTATTCTTGTTATTCTTGTTATTCTTGTTATTCTTGTTATTCTTGTTATTCTTGTTATTCTTGTTATTCTTGTTATTCTTGTTATTCTTGTTATTCTTGTTGTTATTATTATTATTATTATTATTATTATTATTATTATTATTATTATTATTATTATTATTATTATTATTATTATTATTATTATTATTATTATTATTATTATTATTATTATTATTATTATTATTATTATTATTATTATTATTATTATTATTATTATTATTATTATTATTATTATTATTATTATTATTATTATTATTATTATTATTATTATTATTATTATTATTCCTACTATTCCTACTATTACTATTACTACTATGACTACTATTACTATTGTGACTACTATGACTATTACTACTATGACTACTATTACTATTATGACTACTATGACTATTACTACTATGACTATTACTACTATGACTATTACTACTATTACTACTATTACTACTATTACTACTATTACTACTGCTACTATTACTACCATTACTAGTATTACTACCATTACTAGTATTACTACCATTACTAGTATTACTACCATTACTAGTATTACTACTATTACTAGTATTACTACTATTACTACTATTACTACTGCTACTATTACTACCATTACTAGTATTACTACCATTACTACTATTACTACTATTACTAGTATTACTACTATTACTACTATTACTACTATTACTACTATTACTACTATTACTACTGCTACTATTACTACCATTACTAGTATTACTACTATTACTAGTATTACTACTATTACTAGTATTACTACTATTACTACTATTACTACTATTACTACTGCTACTATTACTACCATTACTAGTATTACTACCATTACTAGTATTACTACCATTACTAGTATTACTAGTATTACAACTATTACTAGTATTACTACTATTACTAGTATTACTACTATTACTAGTATTACTACTATTACTAGTATTACCACTATTACTAGTATTACTACTATTACTAGTATTACTACTATTACTAGTATTACTACTATTACTAGTATTACTACTATTACTAGTATTACTACTATTACTAGTATTACTACTATAACTAGTATTACTACTATTACTAGTATTACTACTACTACTAGTATTACTACTACTACTATTACTACTATTACTACTACTATTATTGCTACTACTACTACTGCTATTACTACTACTACTATTATTACTACTACTACTACTACTACTACTACTACTACTACTACTACTACTACTACTACTACTACTACTACTACTACTACTACTACTACTACTATTATTGCTACTACTACCACCACTATTACTACTACTATTACTATTATTGCTGCTGCTGTTGCTGCTGCTGTTGCTGCTGCTGCCGCCGCTGCTGCCGCTGCCGCCGCCGCCACCGCCACCGCCAGCACCACCGCCACCGCCACCGCCACCGCCCCCACCACCACCACGGCCACCGCCACCGCCACCGCCACCACCACCGCCACCGCCAACCCCCACCGCCACCACCACCACTACCACTGCCACTACCACTACTACTACTGCTACTACAGTACAATATTTGTACAGTACAGTACAAATATGGAATAGGGGTAGTAGTAGGGAATACCATATTTTCTCACCTTGTAACTACAGGACACTGGTAAGCTGCTTGTCAACTACGTCTGGTAGCTTTAAGCAGCTTTGGGGGGAGCTCATATTGCCGTTGGCAGTCATTGCGAGTGAGTGACGCCGTCTCAACGAATATAGTGCCAAGAAAAATTGTTGCATGAGATTCTGTTATCCGTTTCATCTTTGTTATGATAAGTAAGTTATTAATTATTTTCTATGTAGAGTTTAAGGTGATACATTAAGCTATAAGGTAGGGCGTTTATTGACATTCTAATTGTAATTTGCGATTTTATATGAAGTTTTAAATTTCAAGGTGGCTGCGTCACTAATATGGAATACTGGTATTTCATACTTTTACCCCAGTTTCAGAAAGTTTCTTTTTGGATATTGCCTCAGAAATTAAGACCACAGCATGTTCACGTGTTCGAAAGCATTGGGATGCGGCTGCAATGTAGCAAGCTAGTCAATGTGTACGTGAAAAGAGATGGGCTTCCTGAAGGAAGCCAAAACGTTCCGCTTTCCAGGGGCTACATTGTTTAGGTAAGTGAAATCTGAATTACCAGCTATTCTAGCCGCAAAGACTAAACTTGTGCGTGAAGCGGTTCTTTTTCCAGAACAAGAACAGCAGCTGATAGAATACAGCATGGCAGTGGAGAGTAAATGTTTTACACTTACCCGAAGGGATCTCCTACATAAGGGTTACCAATTTGTGAAAGCAAGCATTTTTGAGCGAACGGGCAGGAAGAGAGGGTGGTTACACCTTATGCTGAAGCGACAAAAGTGATTTCGATAGGGAAGCTCACAGCAACTTCTTTTAATAGGAGCCTAGGTTTCACGAAAGAAAATGTGACAATATTTTTCTCTCTGCTTTCGGAAGAGATAGAGAAAACTAGCTATCCGCGGGATAGAATATACAACGTCGATGAAACTGTACTGAGCATTGTACAGAATAAAGGTCCTCGCGTCATTGCTAGAAAGGGAAAGCAGCAAGTAGCAGCCATCTCTTCTGCAGAGCGCGAATCACTTGTCACCATCTTTACTGCAAGAGTGCTGCAGGAAATTTCGTTCCTCCTATGATGATATTTCCTCGCAAGAACCTCTGCAGTCAACTTATGAGAGGTGTTTCACCAGGGCCTATTATTGCATGCCATCCTTCTGGATGGATTCGGAGCCATCCATTCAGTGATTGGTTGAAACATTTCTTGGGAAAGGTGAAGCCAACCACAGAATCACCGGTGCTTCTGATTCTGGATGAACATTAAAGCCACTCCAGAAACCTGGATGTAATAAATCTGGCACGTGAAAATCATCTGTGCATCGTCTACCTGCTTCCTAATGCCACCTACAAGATGCAACCACTGGAACGGAGCTTCATGAGTCCATTAAAAGCCTATTACTCTGGGAATGCGTCTATGGATGAGAAAGAATCCAGGACCAATAACGAACATGGACATCGCCGAACCTTTTGGCAAGGCTTACCTCAACTGTTCAACAGGTGAGATAGCAGTAAATGGGTACAGGGTAACAGGATTGTTCACTTTAAATTCTCATGTCTTCACGGACGCAGATTTCATTTCCAGCAGTGAAGAAGTGGCTGACGAGTCACCCAACCGCCAAAATAATCAACCGTCTGCAGGATCTCTGGATTCTACAAATGGAAATGCGGATGTTCAAGTCGTGGCCGGAGCATCATATGTAAGCTGTGTGACACCTAAAAATGGAAATGCTGATCCAGACGAAACGGGACCATCTTCTGCCACATGTGACATTATTACACCTAGGCAAATTTCGCCTGTTCCAAAAATAAAGAAGAGGTCAGGCACCAGGGAGAGAAATGCAGGTTCCTCAGCCATTTTAACTTCGTCTCCATACAAGAGATCATTTGACGCATCACCAGCTGCGAAAACTGAACTCTAGAGAAAGCAGCAGAGGCCACCACAGCCAAGGAACCAAGAGTTATCGGATTCTAAGGATGTTTTCAGTGTGAGAGATGATTCGTCCACTCTGAGTAGTGCTCCGGACAGCAGAGTACCCACTAGCGAAGATGCTGACTGCATCTTCGGCTCTGGGAAATTTTCTCAAGCCAAGAGAGAGGAAGAGTGGATCATGTGTCAATTGTGTGATATGCGGGCGCACACTGAAAGTGCAGGTTACCATAAAGGACCTGTATGTGACTTCTGTAAGTCAAATCACTTACTTAATAACTGAAAATGAGTTCTTTTGTGTTTTAAAGGTATATTCTTTGGTGATGTATCCTTTGATTTTCATTTTCTAAACTTTCATACTCAAAGACATGAAACGAATGGACTATTCCATATTTGTACCCATAGATTGAAGGGCCAAAAATGTCATCTTCGTGTTAAAGTTAATTTAGAAAGGGTTCCTAGCTGAGTAGGCCCTGTAGAACATAGTATTAAAATACAACCTAAGGTAACTGTTGCAGATATTTTGTTGTCATATGTAACAAATTAGGACATTTATGAACGGAAAATAAAAGAGTATTTCATATTCTTATTAATGAGAGTACATTTCAAATTACAAGTTGTATGCCTGAACATCACAATTTATTATCTTTCCACGTAGTGTAGTGTAAATTATAATGTATATTGCACCCATACTACATTTCTTTTAACTTTGATCTACCTGGTTAGATTATTATTGTTAAACCCGTTTTACCGGTTTTCCGGCACCCAAATTAACAACCTTTAACATATTTGATTTAATGTATTTTCCCATTCCTCTCTGTTCATCCATATATCTTGTTCTATTTCACATTCCTTCTTGGCCTCGTTGATTCTTTGCATCCACGTAATAGGTGGCCTTCCCTTCCTCCTTCCCTGCGGTTCCCAATCCCTGATCTGCTTTGACAGTCTTCCGTCCTCCATTTTCCTAACATGTCCATACCATTTAAGCTGCTTCTTCTTGATAAAATCTAAACTTGAGTATTGGATCTGCATAATATTTTTATATGTGCATTTCTAATTTTTTCTTTCCTGGATATTCTCGCAGAGGCTCTCCAGTTTTCCGCAGGAAGCATTCTGTTTAGTAGTGAACTCAAAGCCCACACATCAGCTACATAGGTCATAATGCTTCTGATTATTGTATTATAATTTCTTTGTTTCTTTCAAAACATGTTTGTACCATAGTATTTCATCTCGTGTAGATAATATATATATATATATATATACTCTTCAGTATGTTTAATAGTCCCTAAATCTTCTTCTAATATTAAATCTTCGGGGACGTCCCCTATGGTCATATACATATTTGGATGTATCCACATTATTTTTAAACTCCATCAAATATATTCCTGTATTAATTTTCTTGTAAGGTATTCTTTATCTTGAAATTCCTGAGCCGCTATTAGTTGATCATCTGCAAATTGTAGGGAATATACTTTTAAATCATCTATTGGTAGTCCCATCGTTTTCCATTTCTTTTTCCAGTTTTCAATTGCTTTTTCGGTATAAATTTTATAGTGTTGGAGATATACAGCATCCTTGTCGTAATCCTTTATTAGCTTGAAAATCCTTCGACAGGTATTTTCCCATTTTCACTTGTACAGATGTCTCTGAATATAATTTATAATTGCTTTATTCAATATTGAATTTACTTTTATCAATTTTAAAGCTTGCCATAATTTTGATAGAGGAACATTATTATTGGCATATTCAATGTCTATAAATACTAAAGGAAGGGACTGTGCTCCGATTATTTTCTTTTCTACAATCTGTTCTATACAGAAAATGTGATGTAAATCCTGCCTGTTCTTCTGGTTCTAAACCTTTGTATTTTATTTCTGCGAAATGTTCAATTATTTTACCATACAGTCTACTTAATGTGCTGTTTATTATAATTCCCCTATAATTTTAGCATTCATCTTTTCTTCATTTTTATTTGTGGTTGAAACATATCCTATTATCCAATCTACCTGAATATTATCCACTTTCAAACATTTTTAAAATAAACTCCTCAAAATTTCGAACAGCTTATGTGTTCCATGTTTTAATAATTCAGCTGGAATGTTTCCTTTTCCGGGTGACATTCTGCCCTTCAATGACTTCACGGTATATATCACTATTTCCAGGTCTAGATGTGTATATTCATTTAATTTCTCGTCAAATTCCTCCTCCAAAGGATTTGTATGCTGTTCCCTATCTTTTGTTATAATTATTTAAACTATTTATCTAAAGTTTGGAAATTAATGTATTTATTGGACGCTTCTTTGTGATTTTTTCCGATATTCTTTATTGTTCTCCATGCTTCTGCATTTTTATTTCCTCCAATGTACATTTTTTTTATTCTGACACGCTTTTTCCCAGCTTTTGTTCTTTAACTCTGGTATATTTCTTCTTACTTTTGCTTGGTATTTATGAAGTTTAATTTTGTTCTCCATTGTTTTTTCCAGCTTTTGTTCCTTAACTGTAATATATTTGTTCTTATTTTTGCTTCGTATTTGTGATGTTTAATTTTGCACTACATTGTTTTTGTATTAAGCCGTTTCATTAAGTATCTTTCTTTTTATTTTTACTCCTTTGTCAATTTCTTTATTCCAGCAGTAATACTTATTATTGTTTTCATATTTCATTTCACCAATAGCTTGTTTAGCTGCTTCATGCTCATGCTGTGTTTTTCTCTAGATTCAAATATACACTCCAGTAATTTCTCAATAAGTACTTGCTTGAATAAGTATGATGTACTTTTATTTTCCAAGCATATTACATTATATTTACATCCGCTTATTATATTACTATCCAAATTTTCATTTTCTTCGTTTAGATAACTTTTCCCTTGGATGTTTAAATATGGAAAATGTAATTTTTTAGTTAACTAAAAATAATCTGCGAATGTAATTCATCTATGTGCGCTTGCATCATTTACTCATAATTGTGTTTGTTGTTTAACAATAATATAATTGGTGATGGATTTTTGTTGAAGAGTATCTTTTTGTCTTGTATGTTTATGAATATCTTTGTGCTGGTAATACCCGTTTAATATTCGCAAGGAATTCTGCTCAAAAATGTCTATTATTCTTTTTCCATTTACTATATTTTCTCCGTGTGGACCTATAATTTTTCTTTGCTTTTGTTTTCTTGTTCTACTGTTGAAATCACCAGCGATAATGATATCCCTTCCATGTCCAATTTCGTGTATTATTTATTTTTTTCTTATTTTGACCCTCACTAATTGCATAAACGCCTACTATAGTAACCTTATGTCTATGTAGCTTCCAATTTATTCTTATAGTACTTTCATCTATAGGTTCCCAATTTGAAACATATTTTTGTTAGATAATGCTAATAAACGCCATGTAGGTATATTTAAGCTAAATGAAGCTAAATGTGGGACTGAAGAAAACCTGAAATTTAAACAAACTGATACAAGTATACAACTACAAAAATATAGCCCAGGCCCACTAGACCCCGCGTGACTAACGGTGTTCTATCATGGCACACGCCTGAGGGATAACTATAAAAAGGAAAACGACATGACTTCAGCACATAAAAGCTACCACACTTAACAATAGTACCAATTTGTAAAGGAAAAGTCCCCTGAAAGGATGGGATAAACTTCCTGAATGCATAGAAATTATGAGTTATTATCTGTGAGGTGGGGCAGAATTTACACTATAAAATTATTGTTCGATTACAATCTTTAAAGTGTATTTAAAATATAGGTACTGTATCAAGAGTGATAAAATGGATATTAAACTAAGGAAGAAACTTTGTATTATGAGATTCTACAAAACTAGATGTATCACTTTTTGGTAATTTTCACCATTCAGTATACATTGATCAGTGACTGTATGGAACTTCTAAAATTTGGGGACCCAATAATTTCAGTTTAACTTGCATAGTATGGATACATTTAGATGAAAACTACTACTGGTACTTTTGGAGACAGTGTATCTATTCCGCCGCAAAAGACCATTGAATTAATTTTAGACAGCATGGCGGAAAAGTGGAACATTCAACATGGTGCAAACGAACTAAAAGCTTTAGATCATCGTAGTAGTGCAGTACAATTTTATACCACTCCATTGTTCCTAACTTTGACTTCAAGCCTAGTCACATAGTAATCACCCTAGGGCTTACAAGCCTGAACCTAGGGTCAGATGTCTGTCGGGGAGGACAGGAACCTACGGACCGGACATAGGGAAGATCGGGAATCTGGTGGTCAGCCCAGCACAATTATGAGAGCGAGGAAGACGATGATATGAAATCCAGGCGAAATGGATGACTGGGAAAGTGAGAATGGAACCGTTGGTGGAATGAGTAGCGTGGGAAACCGGAGAATCCGGAGAAACCCGCCCAGACGCTATTTCGTCCACCACGAATACCACATGCGGATCTTTGGGATCGAACCCGGTTCGCTTTGGTGATAGGCCAACGGCCTAACCGCTCGGCTACAGCGCCACCATGTTTTGCATTTTCAGCTGTTTAATAGTTCGACTTGCTTTGATTAGGCTTTACCTTTAATTATATACTTTTACATGATTAAATTTTCATGGCCCTTTTGCATTATCTGTTCATAATACAAATCGTTATATATTGAACCTTTATGTTATAATAGCAGCCTTCCGCTTTCTTGATCTAAAACGGCATTCTTTCATCTAGTATGGTCTACAAAGTGTGTCAAGTTTAAATGGTGGCAAATATGAATTTAGAGAAAAATTAAGTGTATGAACTAAGTGAATTCACACAAGCCGCAGAAAGCATAACACTAGAACTACCACCCAAGCAAATCTATAAGCCAATATGAGATAGCATTTCATCGCTTCACTGCCCTGCGTAAGGCTAAACATGTTCAAAACAATTTCACTGAAACATCTTACATCTTGTTGTGCACGAGAGTTCATCTCGTTTATAACGTCATCTGTCTCATTCCAAGAATCTCGCTGTACACATGTGTACATCTCATTTGAAGTCTGATTTCCATTACTTTCAGGAATCAGGAATATCATTGGTATTTTACAAATTTGAGTGCTGTCACAAAACAGTAAATGCTACACGTGTTAAAGGTGGTTTTATTTGCTCGTAGGATTACGAAACTTGATCTACGGCCTTCGTTTCTCAAACATTCCTACTCGCAAAATAAAATCCTACTTTCAACCTTTCTATTATGATCTACTATTTTTAAATACGGATCTTAAAGGAGTTAAAAATTCCCTGACAATATCCGCTTTAATAATAGGTTGTTCATCATGGGCGATGATGCACATTGAATAGCATTAATCCATTCCATCACAGCTTTACACTTTTAGTTCACTTCCAATATGATCAACTGAGCGTAAGGTTTCAGATATTTAGATGTCCATATAAATGATGACCTGGGTGCAACTGACAAGTTAATGAGTACACATTGAAGTCCTCACTGTTTTGTTCACTGGCTCATATGGCTGCAACTGTGTGTGTTCTCTTAGTATGTATCAATACCATCTGTTTCAATAACAAATTGATAGGCATTTCTATTCCAATCTATAGGTGACGCAAAAATACAGAATACGTTCTATGGCACCTTAAGTACTTCCGTGTTAGTACGGAGTGAAAAGTAAGCCAAATCGGATATGTTGCACTCACATGAATTTCCTTATTCATTCTTGTACCAATGTTCCTCCAACTACTTCATATTAATCAAGAACCTCTTACAGAAATTTCCTTTTGCATATTCCCTTGTAGGTAAAAGCGGATTAGGAAGATACAGTAGGCTTTAAGCCGATACTCAAATCTCTTAAGAGCGGGTTGCTATATTAATGACCTTAACATTCCGTTCTCTTTGCAGGGTACAGAGAGGAGATGAAGAAGAAGAAGAAAAAGAAGAAGAAGGAGAAGGAGAAGAAGAAGAAGACGAAGAAGGAGGAGGAGAAGGAGAAGAAGAAGAAGACGAAGGAGGAAGAGGAGGAGAAGAAGAACAAGAAGAAGAACAAGAACAAGAAGAGGAAGAGGAAGAAGAGGAAGAGGAAGAAGAAGAAGCAGAAGGAGAAGAAGAAGAAGAAGAAGAAGAAGAAGAAGAAGAAGAAGAAGAAGAAGAAGAAGAAGAAGAAGAAAAGAAAGAATACTGGGTTGGTGTCTTCCCCCACGGCTTTCCTCTTTCCCATTTTCTCTCATTTCATCTCCCTCATTCATGTTACAGGACGACGCCGGGGCTGTGTCGGTCGACGGCGGGCACATGGCACTGGTCTGCGTCATCCTCTAGTAGATCAAGCAGGTCACCGTTCAGCACCTCCCGGCCGAGTAACCAAGTCTGTAACCGTTAGGGAGCTCGGAACGTCTGACGGCTGCACTGATCAGCCCTGAAACCCATAAATCTCCTGTGGTTACTCATCTCCTCCTTTCCATGTGGAGGTGTACGCACTAAAGATCCAATCGCACGGTCGACGTGCTAGGAGTCTCCTCCGTATACCCAATCTCATCTCACCTCACCAATACCAGGATTCCTTTGAAATAGTTTAAGAAAGCTAAAAGTGCAAAAGCGAAAAACAAATTGTTTGCAGTAACTAGTAGCGATAGCAGCAGCGTGTCTTTTCCTAAACTAGCAGCTACTCGCTGCCAAGACAGTAAACAAACTATACTTTGTTCATCAAGAGATTAGAGGAGACGTAAAGAAAGCCACGTGCGTTTTGGCCACAGCGCGCCCTCTTGACGCTTTCGCCGTGTAAATAGTCCCTTGAAGAAATACTGTTACTAAGGTCTGAAATGTCACTTAATGTTTGCTAATGCATAAACTAAGTGTACTAAGCATAGTTAAAGTGTAAGAGTACGCAGTTAAGTGCATCTGTAACCAGCCTAATTCATTCTGCGCGCGCATTATTCAGTATGAAAGTAACATGGCGGAACAAGTGAGTTGTGAAACATAAGTGCGGCAAACCGTTGCGAAGTGGTGAAAAGACAACACTATTGAACGTGTTTAACAAGTTCTGCGAGAAATATCCCGAACTTGATATCGAAGACGTGATGAAATTAACATCCGAGTTTACTGGTGTGTCAGTTGCAAGTATTGACAGCATACGCAAAGAAAAATCATCAGTTGGTGAAGATCCCGGCCAAAAGCTTCCACGTACCAGATAAATGGTAGATGTAGTTTGCGACGAATTTGTGAGATCTGCAATCCGTCGAAAAGTTCATCAGTTCTTTGTTAACAATGAGCCCCCACCTTAAACAAGGTGCTGTTGGCAGTTAACTCTGATCCCGATCTTTCAGATTTAAAACGAACTTCCCTCCACAAGCTGCTTCTGGAGATTGGTTTCGAGATTGTGAGCAGCATATTAAAAAGTGTTATTGTGGACAGAGATGACGTAAGTAGCAGTTAAATTCCATGTGCTGCATGTTATTTGGATCAAGTAAATATATCCTTTTAGTAGTGTAAAATGCATATTATACCTACGCGTAGCGGTAGGTAACTGTGTTGCGTCATTGTGAATGCACGTGGCCGTGGAGTGATACAAACCGGTTCTTTGTTTATATCTCCTCTAATCTCTAGATGAACAGAGTATAGCACTGCACACACAAGACTTAATGGAAATAATGCAAAATACATTAATCATGAGCCATTAAAGTTGACACCAAACAAATTTTAAATGCATGTGGCTAATCTAGCAAAGGGGAAATTTTCTCAAAATTTATTAAATGGATCTATTTAAAATTGTCGATATATGATTAAGTATAGCTTGTGCTCAATTGAACTGGAAGTTCTTCTTGTGAAGTAATTTCTTATTGAACTGATATGGAAATAATGCAAAATACATTAATCATGAGCCATTAAAGTTGACACCAAACAAGTTTTAAATGCATGTGGCTAATCTAGCAACGGGGAAATTTTCTCAAAATTTATTAAATGGATCTATTTAAAATTGTCGATATATGATTAAGTATAGCTTGTGCTCAATTGAACTGGAAGTTCTTCTTGTGAAGTAATTTCTTATTGAATTTCCTTATACAATTAAATAAGCATGTATACCATTTGAAAATGTCTTATTTATTTAATGAAACATGAATAAAAATATTTCTCTTTAGAACAACAGCCGAAGCCTTTATAAATAACCCATAAAATTACAGCCTCCTACTCTAAATACGTTCTGAGAAATTATGTATTGCAACACTATTTTAGCACTGACAGTTAGGGCTCCCTTTAAATTATGGAAATTGGATGTGTACTACCTCTCAAAGCGACCAGACGAGCACTGGGTTTGTTTGTTATCTGTTTACTAGAACAGCTAAATACTAGTAACTTGGCGTACATTCAGTAATCCAAAACAAATGAATAATCTCTCCACCTGCCGATGTATGACATGTTGCTGTGCTGAACACATGATTGCAGCAGAACAGAGCCCGCCTCGGTAGCGTGATGGTTAGCGTGTCTGCCTCACGTTCAAGAGGTCGCGAGTTCGAATCTCGCCTAGGGTAAGTTATCCGGGTAAGGTTTTTTCCGAGGTTTTCCCTACCCTGAGAAGACGAATGTCAGGTAACTTAAAGCTCCATGGACCTCGGGCTCAATTGAGCATCATTTCACCCATTTCATTTCATTCATTCGTCCGATATGACACAATGTTGGAGGACGTTAATTTAAAAAAAAAAAAAAAAAAAAAAAATAAAAAAATAAAAAAAAATTAAGAAAAAAAAGCAGAACAGAGTGTACATACATGGAAAATATGATTGAGCATATGACTGTACACACGCTGACACGCACGTATGTCTGATAGACTCGCGTAAACAACTTCGCAGTTTCACATTCTTTCCGATACGCCTCATGGTTTGTCACCCAGTAACATTGCCTGGATTAAATACACCAGAGCTCTATCTCTAATATTACGTTTGGTAATGCTAACCGGAGGGTAATACCGCTTCACCACTTCATTTCCGTCTCCCTTCTCTAGAGTGACAGCGATGCGTAGGTATTGTAGAATAGATACCGCTTCACCACACCGGAATAAGCTATCCATCATCGCTACGGTCTGTTGTGCTACAATCACTACGCTTGAGGTGTTCTTCTGTATTTCTTTCCCAGCATCTATTTTTACAGCGCTCCTAGCGGTCAGCTAGTGACACAATGGTTTTAACCAACCAAACAGCTGAATTAATTGGCCATTTGAGAGGAAAAGACATGCTATGTGAATGATGATGACGATGACGATGACGATAATGATAATGATAATGATAATGATTATGATAATGATAATAATGATAATGATAATGATGATGCTGATGATGATGATGATAATGATAATGATAATGATAATGATAATGATAATGATAATGATAATGATAATGATAATGATAATGATAAGGATAAGGATAAGGATAAGGGTAAGGGTAAGGGTAAGGGTAAGGGTAAGGATAAGGATAAGGATAAGGATAAGGATAAGGATAAGGATAAGGATAAGGATAACGATAACGATAACGATAACGATAACGATAACGATAACGATAACGATAGCGATAACGATAACGATAACGATAACGATGATGATGATGATGATAATGATAATGATGATAATGATGATAATGATAATGATAATGATGATGATGATGATAATGATGATGATAATGATAATGATAATGATAATGATGATATTGATATTGATAATGATAATGATGATGATAATAATAATAAGCATAAGTAGAGGATTTTGTGGTGCTAAAAGGTGTACTAACACAACAAAAAAGGGCCCATTCTGTACGATTTCTTTCTTTTTTTTGTAGTGTTTATAGCCCGCTTTTATTTCTACGGCACCGCAGGTGGTGAGACTGATGATACATGGAATGAAAATGGAGCACCGGTGGAATGAGATGGCGGAGGAAACTGGAGAACCCGGAGGAAACCCGCCCCAGCGCCGCTTCGTCCACCAAGAATCACACATGCGATAGCCTGGGATCGAACCCGGGCCGCTTTAGTGAGAAGCGAATAGTCTAACCACTCGGCTACGGCGCGGCTCTATACGATTTCCAAAATATTTTAGCATACACCCTGAATCTCATTTCCTAATTGTTATGACTCCATATATTGTTAGTTACCACCGTCTGCCGTAGTGTATGCTGCTAAAACGGGTGTTACATACAGTTAAAGAGCCTATGAGTCCTTATCTATAAAGTAAGACTACAGGCTCGGGGTATACCCAGTGTAAAATGCTTGGAAAATACGGGAGCCGTTCACTAATTCAGTCCATCTAACTAACCGGGTGGCGCAAGACCCTTTTCCGGACCAAGATTTACCGTCCGGCCGCTGCGTCCCCACCTCTGCCCAGCACAGACGTCATGGCTGAAACCTACCGAGCGAGGTGGTGCAGACGGTAGAGCGCGTGATGTCGGTCTGGGTGGCTCAGTTGGTTGGACGCTGGCCTACGGATCCCAAGGTCGCGGGTTCAAACCCGGCCCAGGCTGATGGTTTTTAAGTGTGCTTAAAAACGACAGCTCCATGTCAGTAGATTTACTGGTATGTAAAATAACTCCTGTGGGACAAAATTCCGGCACACCGGCGACGCTGATGTGATCCTGGCAATTGACAGCGTCGTTAAACAAGAAAATAATTTTTTTGAGCGCGTGACTCGCATTCGGGAGATCGTGAATTGGATCCCCGTGGCAGACCTTCCCACTAGGATGCGTAAGCCTACAGGAGGGAGGGGAATCGGTTGTACGAGCTTCCACAGGGGGTGTATATCCCAAAATTGTAGTGACCCTGCCCTCAGCTACCGTGCCTTCTAGTTTCAGCAGCCCTCTCTCTCCTTTCGCCTCACCTCTCCCTCCCGAAGGGGCGCCCCGTCAGCAGCAATTCATTAACAGATCTTCAATAGGTCGAGGTGCTAAGTCGCCCCTCCGAACCTTGTTATATGTCATAGCTCGTAGGTAAACCCATCATTTTATTCTACGCTATATTGGGTGAGGTGTAACTTGGTACTTGCTTATTAGAAATATTATTAAGGAATTCTGACCATCTCTTTCTAAGCTGTCCTTCTTTTGTGGCGAACCAATGAGGATGGATACACCAGCGGCGGATGAACGTTCTTCATTGACAACCGATATTTCACTTGCAAGAGTGGCAACACCAGTGATGCCCAATTACTCTCATACCACCGCAGGTAGTTAGGAAATACAACAGGGCTTTGAAAGGGACTGACCATTTCAAGGAAGGAAACTGCAGGATTTTCCCCAACCCGTGCTAGACAAGGACAGCAGAAAGAAGTGCCAAGTTAAAACTCGTTCACTACAGTATAACCTGCGCACTAAGTGAGGGGATTCCTCACTACCCCCCCGCCGCTCTCTCTCTCTCTCTGGATGCCTTACCTCTTCTCATCCCGTTTTCTTCTCTGTGCAATGTACATGCCGTTAGATATTTTGCTTATCCATTATGTTTGTTGTGTGATCGGAACAGATGCTTGTCAGATACGTCTAAGTTTACAAACTCTAGTAATGTGGCAGAGTTTTAAAATTTTAGTAAGAGGAGCATCTACATTTCTTAATTTCGCGTCTTTAGAGACGTTTATTTCAGGAAAGTAATTAACATGTCATAATATGCATATAGACTTATTTTATAAGTGTGACGTACAGGTGCATAACTCCAAGTTTCAGAATAGTGTGTTCGACCATTAAGGGGAAACTTTTCAGCCAGTTTGGGTTTATTTTTAATATTGTCCCATGTAAACATCACACGGCTTTTAATTTCAGCGTGGTAGGTGTCTCGTTTGGATTTCGAGTTGTTAACTTTCAGAGCTTAATTCTATGCCAAATGATCCACCCCTTGCAGTTTTAAAAACAAACATTTTTTTTCACCTGTATGTCATTTATCTGGTTGACAACTAACCCCGCGACGTAACACATCTTCCCGGACCAGGTCGGTGTGTCCCTCAACTCTAGGCGTTGCAAGTGGCGTGCAGTACTACAGAGTGGTCTGCTGCCTGTGCAACCTGGGACTGCCTTTTCTCAATCAAGTGGTTCCTCAAATGCCCTCCCTCCAAGGACACATTGAGGCTGAGTGCACCCAAGTTAGGCCTGCCCATGGGAAAAGCTCCTCACGCTGGTACCGGGAATAGAATTCCGGTACCCCGCCTGGTAAGCAGAAGCGCTAAGGAGACTGTAAATTTATCTGATAATAAAGCACAGGTCTGCCATATAATTTTATTATATCAGCCTTAGTTCAAAGGAACATTATTTTTAGTTTCTGTTACTTCAGATTTATATTTTTTGAACTTTACTATACCTTTAAAAATTAATAACTCAAAAAGAGTTTGAAAGAGGCTAAATTTATTACATTTAATTACTAGTGTTTTGAAAATCTGCATGAAAAACTTCAGTAGAACTGGCTGGTAACAGCATTGTGTGGAACATTTAGAAAAGTGAATGTACTGAAAAAATAATTTCCAAAACCTCTAATTTCAAAATAAAAAGCACATTTATTCTTAATTTTTAATCTACAGTATATAAATTTTATAATATAAAAACTCAGAATACATTATGAATTTATGGCTTCTAAGTATTTTTAATATGCGAATATCAATTTTTGCGAGATGTAGATATAGTAAATTTCGGTGTAGTATGCCCTTAAGTTTAACTTTGGTTATAAAGGAGCCAATTAATGCAAAATATTTACTCATATTAAAAATTGCAAATAAAATTCTCTTACGTATTTCACTTTTTCCACATCACACGTTTCTCTTTCGCCTGTTCTATTTTATTTCATTCCTTACCATAAGGGCCTAGTGTTTTAACTCCCTTCATTTATCATTCTACAAGCAGCTGGTGGAAAGAGCTGTTTCCACGGAGTGGAACTACAAATTTCAATAGTTTTCTGGCGTCTAGAAGTTTGCACAGTGCACAAGAGTAGCTGTTCTCAAAATCAATGAGCTTGATGATGATTACGCCCAGGATATGTAATATACTAGATGCTACGCCTGCTTCCAGTGGTTCCCTCCGAGCTATACATACCTGTACGGTGTATTGATGTGCTGAACCTTAATCAAGTCTATGTTCTGAGTACCTGGCATATTCGTGCAATATAGGGTTTATAGCGTGGTATAATTGCATAAAGTGGATCCATTACTTTAATTAAATGCTTAAAAAATTTGAAATCTATAAAGGTGTGCTTTTGCGTATATTCCAACACCTCAAACTCCACCGTACGAAAGGCAAAAGTTATTTGTATTTTGACTCCATGTAGGTTGCCAGATTTATATGTCTCTACGACTAGGTTTGAAGGGGGACTTTTGACTATGCCCCTGAAGGGGCGACTGCTGGGAAAGAGGGGTGAGGCAAGAGGATGCTAATCGTGCCCTTACCTGAGAAGAGAAGAAACCAGAGGGCAGGGTCCCTAAAAGTTACAAATTGAAGGTTCCTGACGGCGACTCATACAACCGGCTCCCCTCCCATCTGTGGGCTTGCGCATCTGCTGGGGGTCAGAAACAGTAGACCTTCGATCCGGATGATGGCATCTGCTGAGACCAAATACCCTGCCATGCACGCCAAAATCTCCGCAGGACTTCGAACCCTGAAATGGCCAACCAGGATGATAAGGGAAATGAAATGATAAGGTAAAATGGATGGACAAGAAACTTAGGGACGTAATTATACCTAACGGAGCGGGATGACTCAGGCGGTAACGCCTGTACCCCGGATTCGGGACGTCGCGGGTTCGATCACCGTGGCCGACCTACCTAACCCATGGATTTTTTTGGAGATTTTCCCTGAACGGCAGGTGAATGCTGGGAAGGATTTCCGTACCCCCAGAATTTCCTGTCCCTCCTTTTGCTTATATTTATTATTTCATTTCACCCTTCATTCGTTAGGTTTCTTTCAGGGTTGGAAACGTCGGCGAGCGTCGCGGCAACAGCACGGCAGGGGGAAGAAATGCACTCTGGAAATCTCGTCCCCCGAATTGGTAGCCAAGTCTACCGGTTTCCGGGCCCCTGTGGGATGGTACAAGCCTGAGGGGAAGAGGAGTCGGTTTCCGATTCCCGCGGCCCCTTGGGAGTACGAACCCCAAGGCGTGGGAGAGGAACCGGGCTGAGCCAGCCTCCGCCGTGGTGCTCATAACTGGGAAAATGTAGAGACCCTGCCTCTGCTCTGTCGTGACAACGTTACAGCCACCCTTAGAACCCATTTGCCTCATCCATCCTCCCGGGGTTGCGCCGTCAGGGGCATATATACAAAATATAGCAGTTTAGTCGAGGTGACAAGTCCCCCTTCGCAAGCTGTCAGAGTCAATTACATTTCCGAGATTCGCCTAGCCGAGGAAACTGAGGAAACTCCCAAAAACGCCCATGGGTCAGGAGGGTCAGCTACAGAATTCGAACTTACAGGCAAGAGATGCTACCGCTCGGTCGTAAACATCCTGGGCAGATAATGAAAAGCGGGTTAAACCAACAGAATGTGAAAGTACATGCTCTGCCAAGGTTTATCGTGAAATGACGGAGTTTGTTAGGGATACAGTGTAATTTCAATCTATATACCTGAGCTTTCTATAATGTGCCTAGGATCTTCGAGAAATGTCGAGTTTCATCAAAAGTCTACCATCAGACGGGGCCTTTAGGAGCCAGCAGATAGCGAAAGGAATTATTACGATGCTCAAAGTATCAGGAAGAGAAAATAACTATCTCCTGCGTAGTCTCATGGCAAATATTACAATAGGGCTTTGCCATTTTAAGCAGAAATAAATATTTAACTTATTCGAATAATTGAACGCAATTCAAACGCTCTCCTACAATACAGCACCAGGTGTAGAATAACACTAGTATGCTCTGAAGCCCTTATCTTGAAACAATAAATAATTCAATCAATCAGCCTTGGACCTAAGCACAATCTTAACCAGGAAACAACATGAAACAGAAAAGGATTGTGGTAATCCACAAAGCCGCGAATAAAAATTCAACAAACAAAGAAATCAAACCTAATAATTCATCTCGCCCTGTACCGCGACCCGAGATGCTAAAAGAGTCCCATCCATCATAACATAAGATTCAAAGACGAAGCCATTCTTAACATCTTATAAAAAACCGCACCAAACTATTAAAGAGGTTGTTCTGTCTTGCAGAAGAGGATTCTTTATCAAAAAATGAGGTTTGCACCAGTGCCTTCTAGATTAAAAAGACAGAACAAATTTGGTCCTAAAAATTCTAAATTAACTAATTTAACACTGAGCACCACACGTAAACATTATACAGTGAGGACGAAACAGTGCTGACAACTGTTTAAAACGGGTAGTCTTATTGGCTGCAATCTATACTTTTAACTGTCTCTGAGAGAGACACCGTGGACAGGAAGCTAATGGAAGTCAAATCTACTGTTTTTTCTTTATTTTACCACATGCTACCCATAAATTCCGACAGAATCATCTTTAAAGCACTCCAACAGTTTAAATATGAATTGCTAATTTCGCAGTAATCATTTTACAAAACATCTGATAAATCTACAATATTACTATACTAAAAATGTGATGAATATTGTGACGCCGGGCGTGGTGCAAAACAAAGTACACCGCTCACGCGAGCAAAGATGTGACTTACAACAATCAAGCGGCAAGAAAAAGGGTTTCCAGAACCTTCGAGGGGCATTCGGTGGCCGGCGTGTTTGTGGAAGTCGAGAAAGGTTCATCTCACGTCATCCTCACTATATAAGGAGGGAGGAAACAGCAGAGGAGAGAATTAGGTTAGTGTGTCAGTAAGTGCGAGGTAGCTGTGTGTGTGCACGTGCACGTGTGTGTGGTGCTGTCGTTCTGAAAGGTACGTCACGTCAAAGTGAAAGAGTTTTAACGAGCGTCGAGTCATTGTATCGTCGGAGTTGGTATATGAGAGACAGAAAAAGTGGAGAAAGACACTGATTGGTTGGATTTGGTTTAAGGGCGCTCAACTTCTAGGTCATCAGCGCCCGAAAGACACTGAAAGGACTCAGGCAAGACTATAAGAAGAAAACAGTTGGGAGTTGTAATACACCGAAAGACTGTAGATTGTGTTACGTCAGTACAAGAGAACTGTGTGCCTGTTATACAATTTTGGAGAGAAAATAAACTGATAGAAGAGTAAGTGGACTTGATTTTGTCCTTTTGCGACAATATGTACCTCAAAACTCAAGTACTAACTTTTATGGCATTTTGAGCAATATGAAACATATAATGTTATGCTCGAGTTCAGAATAGAGGAAAATTGCAATACGGAGTAATGGTTTCTGTGTATTTTTGTGTCTTATTTACTTGTTCTTTTAAAAATGTCTTGCTTTCGAAAAGTACACCACTATAGTACCTGTATGTGTAGCGTGTTGTTTCTCAACGCTAACAGCAAAATGTGTTCCATAGCTAAAGGATAACCCTTTAGTGTATAAAGAGTAACTCAAAATGGGAACCAAAACTGAAGGAAATACAGGTAGAACATATAATGATTTTCCTGTCATTTATAAAAATAATACAGGTGATTTATTTCTTAATTTAGGCATAAGGGTTAGGAATTACAATAAGTTGGTACAGGGGGTGTAAAAGTTCTGGAATTGCGACTCTAACTGCCATCTCAGCTTCCCAGCCTAGCAACTTGTTATGTTTAGCTTACCTACTCGAGTTAAGCGATATGATACCCCTGCTTGCTCATAGCGCAGCAAAACATAGCGCGCATTGTAAGTGTTCCGTATGCGGAAGGAGAATACTAAATCATATACACTTTGCATTTGTGATATTTATATCAATGCCTCCTGTACTTTCAAAGTCAACTGGTAAGTTATTACATAGTCAGAGGAGGAAAACAATCATACACGTCCTCGACTTCAGGAAGCAAGATGCAGAGATGAAGGAATAGTTGAACATTTGGTACAGTGTACAACACATATACATGTACTGGGTGTCCCAAGTGTTCTTTTTTTTGGGGGGGGGGGGTGGGGGGTGGGAGGGGCACTGTATATGCATAATGTTATCTCATGTGTATCTGCGGAAAGCCAGTATTCTGTCAAGTTAGATTTCATTTTCGTATTTTGCTCCATAATCCACTGTTGCACGCGACGTCTTGCATCAATAATTGGTTCAAGAAACATAGTTTTGGAATTCAACCGGAGCTTAATGAAACCCATCTTATCTTGTTCAAAGTGTGAAGGGACGGCAAGTGATCATGATTTAACCCTCAGGGCAGCTACTGCTGGTAAATAAACCGTTGATCTATAACAATAGATAATGGAATCCTCTGTGTTTGCACTGGCTTTAGTCTCAGCACCCTGAGGAGTACGTCGTGGTGGTTAATTGTTTACAGGCCTATCCATTTACGGTCGAATTAATAGCCACAGTTAATGTCAAACCACCACCTTCAGGGGAGATCATAAACTCTATCTCAGCAGTATTACATTTGCACAATCCATTATGAAACTATTTAAGACACCGGGCTGAAACTTATACAGTATGTGGACAAATATCTTCTGATTACCTTAATCCTCTTTGGTCCAAATAGTTTGTTAAGTAAAGCTGATTTTTCTTAATTATACAATATTGTAATCAAAGTTTGTAGGAAATTATTACCTTCCCTACTACGTACTTACAGTAATTCCACCAATAAATTCGATACCGAGATTTTTCGAAAATACATGCTTTGAGGCTACCTGAATAAAAAGTCTGATGTGTTGCACTCGCATGACTTTCTCCACTCTTGTACTAACCATTCTTACAAGCTCTTATTTCTCCACTTTCATCGTGTTAGTTGGGATAAACGTTTGCAGAAATTACCTTACTGTTTATTTTCTTGTGGGTACAAGGGGAACATGGGAATACAGGAGGCTTGGAGTGATAGTTAAACCTTTAACATGTTTGAGATTTCGTTCTCTTTGCACGGCTAAGATATAAAAAGTGAATAACGATCTTCCATTTGACGAAAGTTAACCATTCCAACACTCTCACAAAGAACAAGGAATATCTCCAAAATGATTACCTCTACAAAAATATGTATTTGTACATAAACTGTGTGTTTTAGTAAGATCTACAGTTTTGTATAGTGAGACATGGTATATCTCTTATGGTTTACCTGTTATGCAGAAGTCAACCAGAGTAAACAGGACTGCGTGGGCCATAGCCAGAAAATTCAAAATATACATTTAATTTGACATACAAATATCTTAAACATGTGGCATTTTAATCAAAATGGTTAGAGCCAATTTCGAGAAAATCCAAATTTTCGAAAAATTTTCCATGTAAGGGGTAGTTTAGGGTGGAAGAATTTACTTCAAAATCTTCGTGTCACATCCATAAAAGATATTAAACTTAAATACCAATTTCGGATTTTGACTGTTCGTTTTTGAGTTATACTGTCCACAGACATCCATACACATAGGCACAGACACGCGCGCGAGCGGACCTTTTTCTAAAGCTGCTTTTTTTATTCAGGGGGCCTCAGAACACATATTTCCAGTGAAATCTCGACATCAAATTTTTGGGTGGAATGCAATACTTCCTCTCGAGAAAGTAAAGGGGTATTTTTAGAGAAAGGTTTGTGTTTGTGTGTCTGCTGTGAGCATTATAACTCAGCGATATCAAACTTTGTATATACGTTAACCATCTTTCAAGGACGGGACACGGATATTTCCCAAAGAATAATAAAAATAAATTTAAAGAGGAAATTCCCTTTTGTGATATTCTAGACATAACTATGCCATTTTCGGGTACTGATGACAACTCCCTGTGTGTAATACCTTTGACGTCGACTCCAATACCTCGGCCTTTGATGAGTCTGCTGCTAGTTGCTTCAGTGGTAAGCCATGAGATCCTTCTCTCAGAGTATGCGTGCGTGATTATGAGAATGCACACCAGCTAAATTGGCTATACAAATTTCATTTAGGCTAATAACCGAGCCATTTGAAGCGATTCACAAATTGTTTGATTATGTACAATTACTTTTTCCGACTCTCAGCAGTACAAATTGTAACTAGTTAAGTACTATATCTTGTAACATAATTATTCGCATTGCACTTTGCGGTTTAAACTGCTTCCGTAATGACATTGGGAAGCATAAATTACCTTAAGTCTCTGAAGTGTTACTTAGAAAGATCCTTCGTTGCGACCACCAGGGCTGTATAACCCGAGCGTGGTCTTTAGGCGCTAAGGGCTGGCGTTGATTGATCGCGGTAAGCACTTGTGTAAGGCATGAAAAACACGACAAAACCATACCAATTTTAGGAATGCACTCTTTTATCTACTTAAGCTCTGCCTACATCATGACTTACCACCAACTTTCCTACTTCATGTGGCCAACTTTCAACTTACTTTCTGCTTACTATTGAGGGATTGATATAGTAAAAGTGGTAGGAGCTTTTCAAATAATATCTGTAGTTTCAACCCCCTGACATTTTTGAGAGTATGAGGCAGCAGTACGCAGTGATTAGTTGTGCGTTCAATTAAACCAAAGTACTGTGACGAGCTACTTAGCATCACAAGAAGTACCGGCTAGCGGACAAGACGTTCAATGTAAGGCTGCCTCTCGTGCCTGCTATGTGTACGTGACAGTAACAATGGGCGGCCTAAACAAGTGACTTTTCTAGCACCTTCCCGAGACTTCTAACTACGTCATTGTGTGTGTGTGTGTGTGTGTGTGTGTGTGTGTGTGTGTGTGTGTGTGTGTGTGTGTGTGTGTGTGTGTGTATTCCTCGAAAGGTCGTGTGACGTCATTACCAGTATAAAATAAACTGACACAGCAGCAGAGTCAGCCAATTAGTTTAGTTTTAGCTACGGAAATAACTCAGCCAGTGTGTTTACTGTGCGTGCGTTTCGTGCGGAAGATACGCCGTTCATCGTGAGTGATTCTAACGCCGTAACATGTTTATGAGAGACAGTGAAAGTGAAGAAAGACACTGAAAATACTAAGCAAGGTTGAGAGAAGAACAGTTATGAGTTGTGATAGCCCGAAAGACAGTGGGCTGTATTAATGACGAGAAGAAAACTATGTGGTAAGATATTTAGAGAACAATAAAGAGATAAACAAGTAACCGGACCGTATTTTGTCGTGTTTGTCACAGTACTTTGAACAGCCCTAAACAGCACATATACACATCCAATATGCATCCAACTACCGGGAGCCCAAAAATTAATTCTTAATAGTACTTAAGGGCACCAAGCGTTTAAATCAGAAGCTCTGTCCCGTACGATAATGGACGCCACCAATAATACTGTGCCTGTTGAGTTTTCATTGCTACTTCACTGGTATGATGTAGTTCAACTTTCAGTTTGACTTTGCTTAGTTTTCACACATCGAAATACGTTATAAATCAAATATTGAAACGCCACCCCTGGTGGTGACTTAGGGAACTATCCTTGAAAGTCACCCTGCTGAAAAATGGTGCATCTGGCTTAGTTTTTCTAACCTAAGAAACTATATTTTTTACTACCTTTATTTTTTGCAGCGTTTAACGCCCGCTTATACCACATGTGGCACAGCAGGCGGTGACACTGATGATACATGGAATGAAGATGGAGTACCGGTGGAATGAGATGGCGGGGGAAACTGGAGAATCCAGAAGAAACCCGCCCCAGCACCACTTCGTCCACCACAAGTCCCACATGCGGTTGCTGGGATCGAACCCGGGCCGCTTTGGTGAGAAGCGAATGGTCTAACCACTCGGCTACGGCGCGGCCGTTACTTCCTTTATCACCTATGAATTTCGGACATGTATATGCATAGAGAACTAATGAGAACACGCTCTCTAAACCATATTCTGACGAAGATAAAGGTAGTGAACCCAGAAAGAGCTTAACGCGCATTAGATCTTGCAATAAAAATAATTTACACATTGTCGTTGTATATAAAATAGTGCTATTTGTTTATGATATCCACTTACCTAATACAAATATGTTGTACAGGATAATTGTCATACCTTTGGGCAGGAAATTTGATATTCTCGTAGGGGAAAAATGCGCATAGGTAAAATTAAGGAACTTGACTCATCCAAGCATCTTTGGGGATGAAACCTGTGTACAATTAGAGCTCATAATGGCTTATGAACTTCCTTGAAATTACCACAGCGCAATCCACGGAAACATGATCTTTTCAAAAAGAATTCGCTGATGTCGAAAAATATTTCAATAGTAATTCACATAAGCCCACATTTACCACTTTAAAAGACTGTTGGGGTACGGGTTCACAAACAGCTTCTTCATCATTATATGTATTTAAAGTACACACTAAAAGGTTTTACCTTACTGGATATCCAGGTTAAGTTTTAGTTCTAATAACGAAATCTACACAATTTAATGTTGTATACAAGGTATCACTAGGAATTCTTACATCTATACAATTTCTACCTCTATGTGAATGTTCACATTTATTTTTACGTTTGTCCCACATGCTCCAATTCCTGTTTATGGGCAACTTTGAACTTTTATACCTCTGTCATGTTGCTTTGATGTTGCTTTCACGTTTCCTTACGAGAGAGGTCGCACCAGTCACTTCATACCTGCATACATAATACTCGAAATTCCTGAAGTGTTGCAAACGAACCTGTATGCCACAATTTTGTTTTCTGCATGTGCTACGAATATGTTCCACTTAGGTTAAATAATAGCGGTTACTTTGCAGTGGTTGGGGCTGGAGGTGAACTACTCTGTGACGCTTTGGGAATTCAGATTTTATCAAATCAAATAGTCTTCCGTTTGAAATAACTGTTTATTAATAATAAGTTATTCATCTACATTTCCATAGAGGATGGGACTTTTTATCTGATTTTTAAATTATCATGAATTTGAATCTTATTTTACATAATTCCTTCACTCCGTTTGTGTTATAATTTTATTTTTGCTCCACTTTCAAACTTATTTATTTTACCAACAGAACCTCAAGAAGGTTATGCATAATTTTACATTCCGCATAGCTATACTACCATGACTAATATTGACGCAGGTATGTGAGACGCGAACTTTATATTTTAATTCATTATTTTTCTTGGTTGCTTCACTATTTGTGGAGAAATGAATTAAATATAGATCATGGAAAAGTACTAGCAGAAGTAATCTTTTTACATTAGGTTTCAAATGAAGAAGAGAGAGAGAGAGGTGCCCGCCTCCGTAGCATAGTGGTAGCGCGTCTGACTCACGTTCAAGAGGTCGCGAGTTCGAATGTCGCTTAGGCTGAGTTAGGCTCAGTTATCCGGATAAGGTTCTCCCTTATCCCGGGAAGGCGAATGTCAGATAACTTAAATCTCTGTCGACCACGGGCTCATTTGAGCATCATTTCACCCATTTCAGTCATTCACCGTCCGCTGACACTACGTTAGAGGATGCTAGTAACAATAAAAAAAGAAGATGCATGTAAAGTGTACTAAATATTTGAAATCAATTAAGCGGATACAACAATACGGATCATATTTAATTTTTATTCAGTTCAATACAGTGGCATACACAATTTAACCATGGCATGAATCAATGCATAACATGACATAAAAAGGTACCCTATAAGGGTCCATGTCATAAGATGCATAAATGGAAAAGAATTTAGTGATTACATAATATACACAATATAAGTAGATAAGAAGTTAAAAGTAAAATTAGTATAATCAAACACACCATAGAAAAGATATACAAGTTAGGTATTCTTCAATACAGTAAAAAGCTTTGGTTATTAAATAATATTTTATCCTATTTTTAAAGGTATTATAATTTTCACATGATTTTAGATGTCCAGGCTAAGCATTATAAAACTTCACTCCCATATAACTAGGGACCCTCTCTGATAAATGTAATCTGATTCTGGGGAGATTTAGTAATTTATTATTCCTGGTATTATATGTGCGAACATCTGACATGTTTTTCATTGGGAATTTAATTTGAACTAAATATAAAATGGTTCTATAGATGAAGAAGGTGGGGCATGTAAGGATTTTTAGCAGAATGAAAGTGCTTTTACATGATTCGTTGTACCTTAGAACACCTAAACACCTAATAGCCTTTAATTGTAATACAAATATTCAATGCTTAAGGCAAGAAACACAAGTAGGCTCTACTGGTGGCAGCTGTTCATGCAAATAGGAAATAATTGGCAGTATGGGGTGCAAAATTTGTCAATTAGCTACCACGGACCTCACGAAATGAGCGCTTCCAGGAGGGGAGAAATTCCCATGGCTACTCCGGTATTACAATCCACATTTTCTTGCACCCCAGGCAGCAACGCTACTGCAGCGCTACCAGGACTGCAGAAAGGTGATTATATTTCCTGAAACTACATATTTACTTTATATTAATACCATATTCATATTCATACCGGATTGGATTTCCGATTTGGCGTTCTTAAAAGCTTTTGCATAGAATTTATACAGCTAAATTTAGAACTTTGGAGAAAATACATACTTATTACACAATTTGTAGATAGAACAGAAAAATGGCAAAATATATGCCATCCCGTTCTTATCCAAGTGTAAAGAATTGAACACGGAAGATTTAAAATGTAGGCATGCATTCTATCTGGCCTAGTAGAGTAATTTCAGCAATTTAGATTTCCTTGAAACAGATTTTCGTGTTTTTGCTACGTGTTTTAATTCTAAACAGATTATTGATAGCATTTCCCCTTCGTTACGGCATGATGTGTTGGAGAGATGCAATTTAAGTAACTCAGGGTCGAGCTTTAATACAGTTTTATGAAGGGTTTTTAACTGTGCATAAACTGTGTGCGAAGGCTTTGAGTTTATTCGGCTCCACTTATGAATGGGAACAGTTATTTTCTGTTACGGGAATAAAAAATCTCCCACAAGGAATCAGCTTGCAGATGGGCTTTAAACAGCAGTTCTTAGTACACCTAGTGTTAATCAATTTCTCCAAATCTTGAGTAGCCAAGTAATATAAATCGATGTGCATTTGACATGGGCCATTTTATGTTTAAACATGTGTTTCATTACGTCGAATGCGAATTGAGTTTGGTAGAATGGCAGTTTCTTATGAATAGAGGGCAGTAGATTGTGCGATAAGCCACAAGTTTAGTGGGTTCTACCATTGCTGCTCGCGTATATACACACCTGCAGGTGTCTGGTGATGCGCGTGTATATACGACGGCTGCGTGATACCGGGTACATCATTCACCCTCCATGTCCGACTGACCGGTATCCCACGTGACCGCACGCGGTCCCGCGCTCTGCTTATGAAACGTACAGTACAACTTGAATAAACCAGTTTTCATGCACGGTTGACGCACGCAATTCTCGTAGTGCCCCGTGCATGCACAGAGTGCAAAAGTCTGCCCAACCCTGCTCGGGCATCAACCCGGCTGCGGTGATAAGATATCGACGATTTGGCAGCGTGTGTCTCCCATCTTCAGCATTCTGAACGACACTAAAGGCATTAAATTTCCCAACTGATTCGGTTTTTCCTCGTAAACCACACCGGGTTCCCAACAGCAATAAATTATCATTGATTGACCAAATAGTGGTTAAAAATTGTAAGTCTCCATTAGGGTATACTATCTCAAAATGACTTTCAGGACCCTTTGTGGTTTATTGGGAACTCGTAGCGGTACTTTGCCATCGTGCATCCGTTGGCTAGAGCAGTACTATTGAAAGCCGAAGATCCGTGATTCAAATCCCGGCTATGGCAATGAATTTATCTGTCTACCCTTCTACCTTTCCAACCTTGGTCTAAGCGTGGCACGTGCGAATGAGCAATTAATTATTGCAGTAAATAGAGTCGTAACTTTTTTAAAAATATATCTGAGAAAATAATGGTATAGTTTATTAATTTTTATTTTGCTTCAGTACTTTTTAGAATACTGCATGCAACTTTACCACCTAAAGTTTATCAAAATATCCCCAATATTAGAGTTTTCATCCCAGAACAATCACGACACTCCAATTA
This sequence comes from Tenodera sinensis, assembly GCA_030765045.1. Taxonomy (NCBI): domain Eukaryota; kingdom Metazoa; phylum Arthropoda; class Insecta; order Mantodea; family Mantidae; genus Tenodera; species Tenodera sinensis. Next base: position 38,929 of record JAUKNM010000152.1, read on the forward strand.
GGAAGACCCTCCTCATAAAAGGAAAGGAATTTTGGTCCAGTAACTTTATTTGGACCAAACTTCCTCCTCTCAGATAATCGGAGTATGACGTTAACGCGGTAAACGAAACTATAAACAATATGGCGCTTACACAGCTTCCAATAAAGGGTTTATATAATTACGCATTGTAATGGGTGGTACGTTCATCCGTAATTACAAAAAGCAGCGTTTAACTTTGTGAGTTGTATTAAATCAGGGATTAACCGAACGACAATAACCTTCTTGTTTAGAGATAATGGTCAATTCTGTGCCAATATTTACTTTACAACTTATGTACTTAGTGTGCTTATCCTTCTCCTTTGGAAGACATACACCCCCAGGAGTTATGAGTGGGCGCCAGAGGTCAGATGTCTGTCGAGGAACAGACAAATTCTGTATCTGAGTAGCCAAGTTGGGTGATAGCTCGTAGTCTGGTATGATTTTGAGGAAAGAGATGACATGAGATGAATGAAAGGAGGGATGATGATGGAACATTTAGTGAAATGAATGATGGGGGAAACCGAATAACCCCGATAAAAGCCGCACAGACGCCACTTTGTTCATCATAAATCCCACGTATGGTCCCCTGGGTCGAACTCTGGACCACCTTGGTGACAGGAGAACTCGATATAATATTGATGGGGTAAAATTATATACCTTTAGCAGGTCGATATTAGATACAGGTTAGTTTTAATAGTGATTATCACATGTTCTGGCTACGTACGATACCACAGACAGTGACAGTGTTGATACATTAAATCATGTGATAATTGAGAAAGCAGATTTGGGAAGAACCGCAACGATATCTACCAATATGGGGACTGAGGAATACCTGGAACACAAAATCCCCATTAATGTAGGACGTCCTGGTGGGATTTGAACTGTAGACCTCTTGTTCACGAGTCCATGCCTTAATATCTTCGGCTACCCGTGTCGATCCTACAGGTTATAGAACTAAACTCCCACATCGAAGAAAATAGGGAAAAAATTGAATTGCGGGGGTCTATATTCTAGTTGATTATGGTTTATTTATTGAATGTAAGCAAGAGGTACATGAAACGTCTATTGACATTATCGCGTGTGTGGACCGGCATGGGTAGCCGTGGTCACTAAGGTGTGGACACGGGAACGGAAGATCCGCGGTTCAAAACTCAGCATGTTCAGGAAAATAAATAGGGCTGAAAGAAATATATTCCGGATTAAAACCCTTCACTCAGGTGTGCACAGAGTAGTTTAATCAAAATTATATTACTTGCTTATTTCATTTTACATACACCTCTGCTCCCACAGAAACATTCATCAATTACTCATTCATAGGCGTAAAATTAAATTACGCTGATTCACCACTTGATCAAACAGAATAGTGAAACACAAATCCGTAAAAGCGTGTAGTTAAATTTAGCCACTGCATTGAAGAGAAGTTAAATTAGTGTAGCAGAGAAGCATTTCATGACATAGTATCCTTTATTTGTACTTTAATCCTAATATTCCTGGCTTTGCGCTGAAATAGAAGAAATGCAGATATAGAACTCCTCTCTGTGGCCATATTTGAGACTTGACTGTATGACAATTTGCGGAGGGGGACTTAGCACCTCGACCTAAACACGATCTTTTGTGCATATGCCCCTGACGGGGCACCCCTCGAGAGAATGGATGAGGCGAATGGATCCTAAGGACGATTGGAACTCTGCCAAGACGGAACAGAGGGCGGGGTCCCTACATTTTCCCAGTTAGAATCACCCCGGTGGAGGCTGGCTCAGCCCGGTTTCTCTCCCACTCCTTCGGTTTTGTACTCCAAGGAGGAGCAGGAGATTCGGAAACCGGCTCACCTCCCCCTCGGACTCGTGCCATCCCATGGTTGGCCAATAGGCTCGCCGTCCAATCTGGGAGACGAGATTTCTAGAGTGCATTCTTACCCCTTGCCGTGCTGCTGCCGCGACGCTCGCCGACACTTCCTATCCTGAAAGAAACCTAACGGATAAAACGGTGAAATGAAATGATTAATGTAACGAAATGGAGGGACAGGAAATTGCGGTAATATGGAAATCCTTCCCAGCATTTTTCTGGCGACCCGAGTAAGCCTAATGAAAAAAAGAAGAAAAGAACAACCATGGGTCAGGAAGGTCCGCCACGGGGATCAAACCCGCGATCTCCCGAATTCGAGCCACAGACGTTACCGCCTGAGTAATCCCACTTGGTAAACTTAAGACTTAGAACATACGTCTTCTGAAAAGAAGCACTCCATTCACGCGAACCAGGTTAGCTGGTTGTGGTGCATTTCTCAGGAATTGAATTGATTTTGCAATGTTTAGTGTCAGTTTTGAGTGTTGAGATTTGAGGGATTGGCTTTTGTGAAGAAACATAGGAGTAATTTAAGTTGGCGAACCAGAGCTCTTTTTGTGTGCGGCTCAACGTGCCGAGCATGACGCTAAACACTTTAAAAAGGTCCTAAATATCATTCTGGAACAAAGCCGTTTCATTTTCTTAGAAGTAGATCATCTCAACCAGCTAAACTTGTAGCCCAAGCAAACTCCCACTTTCGAATGAATGGAGTGTCTGCTTTTCATACATCTAGTGTTGAGGATGAATGACGAAGGTATTCTTCTAAAAGCATTAAAAGGCAAAATGTGTAGGAAAAGAGCAGTTGACAGACCAAGGGAGAGATGGCTTGGTGAGGTTAGAAGAGATGGAAGAAACTTATTGAATAAATTTGGGTTGTAGTGCTACGGAAGAAGAAGAAGAAGAAGAAGAAGAAGAAGGAGGAGGAGGAGGAGGAGAAGAAGAAGAAGAAGAAGAAGAAGAAGAAGAAGAAGAAGAAGAAGAAGAAGAAGAAGAAGAAGAAGAAGTGTTGAAGATATTGCACATACTGCTCCCAAAGGTGTGTCCAGAGGAATAAACACACTCGAACACGCATGCACACACGTATACCCGCACACACCCGCACGCACACGTACACACACACGTGTAGATATATATAATTAAAGTTGCTTCATCCGCTATGGCTTCATCCTAAGAGGCTGCAAAACTACTGATCAAGGATTTCTTGTAACAGCATGAAGTTTCCTAGCTTTGTCATTATTTCACCTAGTCCTGCAATGGCTGAGATCTTCTCCTCTTTATCGGATTGTTCACTTTCATTATTTCCCCGTACTACACATGTGAATCTACTAAGTTATAATTGAACACTTCATTCATGTACGAAAATTCAAGTAGAGGGCCACTCTAATCCATAATTTATTCTCTCCATCAGAGAACTTGTTCTGGTTGTCGCATGCAACACATTTTCAGTGAGAATAACACAGAATGGATTGGCTGCACTCGTTAGGAAAATTAAAGGGGACGACAAAGTTAACGCGGTTGATCCCATGTTGGTTCAGCGGTGAGACTAGTACGCAAGTAACAGGTAATGAACATTGTCAGCTTTTCATCAAAATCCCTTCTTTCGGATTCTATACAATGGGATAGGAAGCTAGCACGAGCCACCTGATCAACTCCACTCTATTTTGATTTTATGAGCTTTTATGAGTGCTGCATTCATTCCGCGAAGAGCAACGCAGTTAGAGGGAGATCCACAAGAAAATGTCGACGGTGCATCGTCCAAATGTGATATTGCGTCCAGTCATGGTGAAATTGACGCTAATCGGCAAAAAAGGCTGTTAAGACAAGATGTCATTCTACAGGTGTTGCAGTAATTACAGGCGGACGCAGAGTTCTTGTAGAAATAGGTGAACAGGAGTTTATACAACTTAATAAATGCTTGTTAATCCAGCGTTCGGAATGTTTGAAATATCGCAAATTGTGCTCAGGTTACGTTGCGCGACAATGCACATATAGATAATCGCACAACAGTAATACTTCTCGTTTCTCTGAAATACCTTCATCATTACTTGTGGATAAAGAGAATGAGAATGAGATTCTTAATTTCTCATCAGAAATGAATGGTGATCATTAAATGGAAATAAAAGATCCACAGTGAAAAACACAAAACGTTATGCATTCAGGAACCGAGCGAGGCGGTGCATGCATTAGCGCGTGTGTCTCACATTCGGGTGGTCGTGGGATCCATCCCCACGGCGGGCTTAACTGACCCTTGGGTATTTTCGTTTTTTATCGGGTCCCCAGGCGAATGCTGGGTAACATAATATCATCCCCCAAATTTCCAATCCCTTCATTTCACTTCACTAATCATTTCGTTTGTCCGTTCAACTGCTTGGCCGATTTCAGAGTAGAAAGCGTCAGCTGGAGTTAGGTGCAGCATGGTGGAGAAGATGCTCTGAGTAAGTCCGTCCTCTGTCACAAAAGACGGGTCCCGAGATCGAACTGCCCAAGTGCCACGTACGCGGCTGCCCTAGTGCTACTCCTACTCTTACTATGTATTTAGGAGGGTATTTTGTACCTCTGTGAAGTATATATCCGTTTGCTCAGCAAGCTGAAAAACAGATCTGAGAGGAAATGATTCACAATTCTCTAATGCTGGGTGACACGGAGCGGATTTCTGTCCACAGTGAAGTGAGGCGTTGTTGGAACGTTCAGATATGTGTTTAAACAGAGTGAATGCCTATATAAAATTGTAATCAGACTTACGGCAGTTATGAATTAAAATGTCTTGCTTTACAATAATCATGTACAGCTCACCATTATTGATACTTTCGTGTGTGTTTACAACAATATGTGATTATAAGTCCACATTGAAAACGGAAAATATTTAAGCATTCGCACACAAAGACGTGGAAGATATATAGGGGATTGGACTCATTAGATTTATTCAAGGGAAACCTGCTGTTACCATCTCACCCCACCACCAGAAAATGACAGGTTTCTGCGTACGGATACTCAATTTTAACATTAGACTAACATCACAACTAAGAATACTACAATATTTACCGCGTTTTGCCACCGCTTCTACTGGCACATCCTTCATTGGCTGAAGTAGAGTTCGTTACTACCCCGCTTCCCTCCAGTAGAAATCGGTTCATATCCAACTTTAATCAATCCGAGACATCAGAATATCTTCCGCACATGGAGTATACCTATCACGTGCTAGAAGTCAGTTCCGCTTTACTGCTGTAAATACTGTGACGACGGCCGCGACGCACAGTAGAGGACGGTTTGGTCAAGCTAACGCACACAACAGACCAGGTGCGGCGTGTATCAAAGGCGCTCAGGGTCAGGTCACGCGCTGTTGTGAACACGTGATAATGAGCGCGGCGCTACAAAGGGTTTTCGAGAATAATCGCGGTGTGTCCGGTGGCCGGCGTATTTGTAGAAGTTCCAGAATATTAAATCATTCTTGCCATATAAGGAGGCGAGTCAACGAGAGAAGTGAGTAGTAAGTTACAAACATGAGCCGTCGCAGCACTGAGTTCTTAGTTTTAGTGTGTGTGTGTGTGTGTGTGTGTGTTCGCTGGCCGTGGAACTGGCCCACCTCTACCAATCCTCAATTTGGATATGTGACACTTAGGTGATTCCGTCCACTTACATAAAGGTGTTCTGGAGCTCCGTCGAGTTGCAGCCACATTACCTGCCGAACATTTAGTGCCACTACATCCAAAATGGAAGGCGAAACACCTGTAATAAATTGTAAGGTACATCGGTCTTGTTAGTCTGTTAGACAGTAGATGTGCTCAGGTCGCTCATCCGCAGTACACAGATGGCTAAAGGGTTGCATAATTTCCGTATTAAGGCGCATAAATGAATTGGAATACATTGTCACAGCAATTCGTTCTGAGACTTCGAAGCTCTCCAGCGCCCAAAATGTGCATTTCCGGACAAGGGTTCTTTCTGAAAACTGTTTTTTTTTGGGGGGGGGCACCTTGTATAAGCATAGAAAGTAACACTAAAACGCTTGTATCAGTAAAATAAATGGATATACAGTAGAGAAGACACTATAGCAGACCTAAGGTTTAACAGCGAGTGGCAGGAGCAGATGGTCAACGTAACATCTTATTAGACGTCTGCCATTATTTGCGGTGTTGTATAGTTAAAGACGCCGTGAAATCACATTGTAAATCCAGTGAAATAAATATAATTTGCGCCCAAAAAGTTTATGTGGGCAACAGGAAAGAGAATAATGTGATTACGAAGTGGTCAGCCTCAGCCGCCATTAAATGTTTTATCTACCATAGTAGGCAGTGTGTTCATGTTTTATAACGAGACATTTTCGTAAGTTTGGATAAAATACGCACTATACACCAAATTAGTATTCCTTTAATGGGATGTTTACTGCTGGAGGAATTGTTCCACCTGTAGCACTCATTGCCTATATATTTACGTCCACGCTACGTAATATGACGTAACTGCGATGGTAGGTATGAGACCCTGCCCTTTGTGTTCATCTTAGAAATACATACGTTAAATTACTAAAGCACCGGGCTGGTTGATAACGATCAATGAAATATTTTGTTTATATTAAAGAGGAACACCAACGGCTGCGGTTGAACCTGGGGAAAGTTCCCTCGCCGATCTGTTGAACGTACTACAGATAAAGATATCAACAATCATTATTCGGTCTTGCTTACTCCCAAACGCTCTTATGTTCCAGGATATCGTAACACGCCAGTAAGCGTGTTCTTTAGGTTGAGGATTTAATAATATATTTGTATAAATTTTAAGCATAATTTTAAGTATAATTTAAGAGTCAGACTGCGTCCTACTTAGTTAACAAGTAGAGAGGACGTAATTTTATTTTCGTATAGAAATTAAGTCTGGTTTCACACTAGCCGTGTGCAGGGCAATGTATAGAGAGGTAGAGTCAGACTGAAAAATGCAATGCGATAGGCGAGATTTGAACCACGAACTTTCTGGTCTCCGTCGGTTATTCTAATCACTGATCTACCGTGGCAACATGTTGTAACTACTTTATAGTTTAAGCTACCATTAAGGTAACCTATCTCATATGAATTAGAGACCTCCTTGTGATTTACCGGGAAAACATAATAGTGAGTTGCAGAATTTAATATCCTGCCAGCATGTTGCCATGGTAGCTCAGTGGTTAGAGCACCCGGATAGAGACCGGAAGATTCATAGTTCAAACAATGACTATTGACTTGAATTATTCAATCTGATTCTACATTTTCAAACCTTCGCATACTTTAATAATTTTAAGTAAACGTGCACTACCTTAGTTATAGTTTGATGCTATTTTATACTCTTCCAGAAAGGTTAAGATTTTTGTGAGTGTGGAATAAATGCTTCATTTTACCCTTAAAGTGACACTGAAATAAATTATTTAAAAAGCTACTTACGTTTTCTGCAGAACTGTAACACACTGAGCCTATACTAAAAACAATATAATAACCATAAATTCTGAAGTAGTTGTCTTCAAGTTATAAACTCTGAAGCAACGCAAACAGTGGCACTCAGGAGTCACTGATAGGCACGTTAAAACCAGCTTGAGTGTTGTCTGCAAATGTCCAAAGCACTACACGAGATTGGAGGGTATATTCTACCTATAGTTTAATAATAATTCAATCTCATTTCCCTTCCTGCTGACTTGAGTGCTTGGTATGCACACAGAGGTAGGTATGCCTCCACGAAAATTAGAAAAGCATAAAATATGAAGAATGTTTTGTACAGATATAGACGTGCACTCATACTAGAAGTCTTGAAATAGTAAGACGCCCTGAGAGACATGTTGAGGTATTACTTCAGTGGGAAGTAACACCATTGAGTGCTGGTAACCACGCCTAAATCCAGGTGAAGTCGACTCGCTGACCATGAGCCATCTCAGTTGGCACTGTGTCCATTATTATGAGGCTATACACAGAAAGAAGGGTACATAACATCGGCCTTTATCTGCCAATGGATGTGTATTGTGACTTCGTCCAAATTTTAGACTGTCACTTAATAGCCTAGTTCAACCTTCAGTGAGATTCCGTCAGCTCCCACTGTCTCTTCACTAATGTGAACCAGTTCTAATTATCACTTCAATTTCCTCTCGACGTAAAGAAATACTCAGGAGAAAGCCTCTTCTTCCGAATGGTTCTCTCGTTGCGTAGTCGAATACAAGACATCTTGAATTCTTTGCAGTAATAGCACTCACTGCAAGGCCCCACAGTCGTCACAATCTCGGTCGGAGATCGACGCTTTTTGTCGCAACAGAAACGCACTCATTAGCTCGCCGAATAGCTAACTCACCCACGTACTCACTTTGCCATAATTACTGACTGAATTAGCGAGAGACCTCGCTTATACAGCCGTTGGAAATTTCCACATAGTTGCAAAACTATCGAGGGGGGCAAAAATTCTAGAAGATTCCAGTTATCTGACAATAACTGTTCAATTTCAGTTACCTGATAACGTTGCTAATTAAATGCTGCGTTACAGTTACATGATGTAAAAAGTATTAGAAGAGCATTATGCAAAGGTTCCAAGATGTGAAGTTCAACGCGTAACAGCTAGTTGGCCTTAACCACGAAAAGGTAAAAGGCTCTTAGTCAATGCGTGGTTGATTACACTGGAGTGGTAGCTATTTCCATATACATGGTGACCATTTCACTTCGGTGAGTATGAATCTCAGTGGATATCACGCCTCTTTGTTTTCAATGCTACCACTGAGAAACCATGATACGACACTCATTCATTAGAAGAGAAAATCATGTGTTTAAATTATTTGCATATGGTAGTTGACTGATTCTTAAAGTACGTAATAGTGGTGACTTAATTTCATAGTACGCTTGCTTATTTTACTTGTATGATTGTTACATTTTTGTATGTAGATGGTTCTATTTCACAGGTATGTTTATGCACCTTTTGTATTCAGCTCTAGTATACAGTGAACAAGGAGATGATTGGGCACATTTTGGCACCTAGTGTCTCTGTAGATGTTGGAGATCCAAATGCCAAGGTATCCAATAATTGTCGCATTCCGAACGCAATTTCCGAATAAAGAGCTGCAAATACCTGGGGTTTGCCTCATCTCTAACTTGTATCCAAAAATAGGTTGCAAATGTCATACAAGTCAGAGAATCCATTAGCTTTCAATCAGCTATAGCTCTCAAAATATTATGCAAATTCTTCCATATACCCAGTAACAAATAGAGTGCACGACAACGTATGATACAAGGTTTGCAATGCAGAACACCTATTGCAAAAGTCTGATGATGACCTGCCAGGACACACAACGTGTTTACTATCTCTACCTCTTTGGCAGAAGATTATATTGCCACCACCCGGCGGCTAATGGAAATTTACCTGTTAGTAAATTTAATCACTCCATCCTCACAGCGAGCAGTGCCGTTGTAGTGGAGGTAGAACATTGGTAGCAGTCATCATCTCTTGAGTCATGTTCATTGAGTCATATCGTATATAAAGTTTTCAATAAATGGCATTCTGAGTATACTGCTATAATCTTATAACCACCCAAAGCTATTTGGAGGTCATGAATGCCTCGCATCTCGCGTCGAGCTTGATGTTTAAAGCAATGTATCTGTGAAAATTGAAAAATCCACAGTTTTCTTCTGATTACTTTGATTCTGTTTCAACACATAGAGAACATAAGATAAATAGTATACAGAAAAATTCAATGTATATGTCAAACCATTTTTAAATTATTAATATATTCATTAATAATTAATCACTTTTGATATGCTCATATGAAATGACCCATGGACCCTACATTTAATTGTATCTCTCCTAAATTTTTAATTTGAGCTCAGTATAAAAATATAAAGAAATTGCCATGCCGAAATTACTTAGATTTAATTAGTTTTAGAGAAAAATTTTTTGTTTACAATTTATTAATATTTTCATTTTTTCCAGCATTAGTTATGAAAAATATTTAATTACAGCTCAAGTATTTAATATTTTTAAAAAGCCAACGACAAATTGTAATACCGTAATCTCTGATGGCTTCCTGAAAATTTCAACCTACGTAATAAGCTATAAACTAGGGTCCAAGGAACATTTTGAATAGTGAAAAATGCTGAAAAAAAAAAAAGAACCCAGAGAAATTAACTTTAAAGTTTAACAGTATGTCTTTGTACTTTACCTAAATCCAATCCATTTAAAATTCCCCAACAGCATATGTGGAATTCTCTGTTGTTTTCTTGTTGGCCTCAGTAGTGTTTTTGGACAATCTTAAGCTTGCTTGGTTGTTTCTTAATATGAAAATTTTCCTTTCACTTTGGCATTGTTCACAAAATTTAGAAATTTATTGCTCTTAGCTAACCTCTACATTAAGCACTTTCAATACACAAGATTCATAGAATATCTGCTTGTTACGGCTCTACTATAGACTAACAAATAACTTAAAACCTATTAACTACCTAAACAATGTCTAATATATAACTGGAACACTGAAATAACCTGGCAAGATTATAGCATTCAAAACACTGACTGCATTTCTCTGTTTGGAAGCAAAACATGTCAGATTCACGGCTTTTTACCTCAAATATCGAATTCATTTCAGCACAGTCAATCTATCTGAAGCAAGGTTCCCTGCAAGAGACCAAACTCAGAGCCAGTGAAAACGAAAAATGCCGTTCAAAGCTGTAGCGACGAGGAACGTTCACTCTCACTAGCACACTTGAATACCCTCCTGGAGCTTTAAAAATGGCTGATATTGAGCAAACCAAGGTGTGCCGTTAAAGTACAAAGTATAAGCATAATAAAAAAAGCAAAAAGTAGAAATGAAAATTTTCGGCAATTTTCACCAAATTTCACTGATACATTGCGCTAAGGTCTGACGAAACGGCTGGTCAACCTGTCACTCTGCGCTGTCTACTTTGTACTGCCTTTCTTTAAATTTATGGCTTAGACGCCAGAGTGTGATGGGTCGTACCGTATGTGATGGCTATAACGAGAAAATGTTAGATATGGATGTTAAACTCTTTAATGCTGTGTTTCCAATTTGTCTGCAAAATACAAACCTGGAGAGCCAGTGTGCAACTTCTTCTACAAATCCGAACACAAAGGCGTTCGCTAAAGGGTTTATCTTCGGAATTCTATGAAAAACTGTGTGAAGTAATCAAAAGTAAGTGTCTTTCCATAATCTAACCCTATTGCTACCAAGACAACTCTGATTTAAAAACTAGTACTCATGATGTTGGTCATATAAGGCACGTTACTGACGAGGTTTCCAGCGGTATTCTCTCAAAAAAATACCATAAGGGCAGATGTTTCCAGAATTTCTGGAGTAACATTTAAAAAACTTACAGGGAACAGTGGCAAAGAGTAGAAAACGTTCCAGGTCAACTAAAACAAGACAAGGAAAAACGATTGATTCCAAATTAGCGTTCCATAGCAACAGCAATGAAAGTCCACAAATACTAACACGTAACCGCAACAACAGGGTACTTCTTGGTACCTTTGTTACTTGGCCGAGTCGGATTCTTTCGCATCATATCGTGATGTTTCGTTCCGATCCAAGAGTAGTCGAGATACGAGCTCTCCTTCCTGCTTGCTTCGTTATCATCATGCTCACGTAAGTTCGTAATGTAATGGTCTCAGCAGACTACAGGCGTTGCATTTAAGTATTATAGTTCCTGCTCAATTAATTCACGTTAACCGATTTCGCGCCGCTCACCGTAGTAACTGTGTGTGATGTAAATGGTTATAATATGTTGCAAAACAGCACCTCCCATAGTTTTTTTGGGGAAAAAGTATTGGAAAAGCTGCAAGATTGATTAAACTGATTGGTGGCAAGATTCCTGAAGGGCGTTGCCCTCTTTGGGAACTTTAAAGCTGTAACGTAGGAACGGTTCCAGGTCCCAGCATCATACCGATGCTTAAAATTATGATGTTATTTTCAACCTACTCTCTGTGATCAGAGCCTCACTTTTGGAACTCGGCTTAAAAATACAGCGTCCTTTTTAAACTATGTAAGTGGAACTATGCTTATTTTCTAGAACATTCAAAAATAAGGTGTGCATATCTTTTTTCCCTACCTCTACTTGAAATATATCTACCACCGAGCCTTGTAATACCTTTATACAGTCGCCGCAATGGAAATCTTTACAAGGTAATAAAAACAACAAATACCGACTATACATGGTTTTATTTTTAACTTGTGCGTACAATTAGTACTTGGTCATATTTCCCTTAACTTTTATCACTTTCAGGAGTCTCCTAGGCATTGAGTCTGGTAGATATTCAAAATATGTTTTGTCCATTTCCACCCACAACTTCTTCAACACTTCCTGTACCGCCTTAATACTTGATGGTAGCAGCTCTTCTATTTTATTTTTCATTTGATTCCAAGCATTTTCTATTGGATTTAGGTCAGGAGAGTTACCAGGCCATTGAAGTACAGGTATATTATTATCTTTCAGGAACTTCTGAACCATCTTTGTCCTATGTGCAGGGGCATCATCATGCATGAAGTACTGACACTGGTGAATCGGCCAAAATGTGAACAAATGCTGTTGTAACACTTCTAAATAGTTACTTCCCTTCACTGTGATATTCTTTGGGAGAAAGTACAAGCCACCTCTACCATAATTGCCACTAAAAGCACCCCATACCATCACACTTTCTGGATGTTTAACAGTTTTGACAGTAAACTTTGGATTATATCGTGTCACATTTTTTGGCCTCCTTACCATTTTGGACTTTCCTCTGACCAGTTTGAAAGTGCTTTCATCAGAAAACATTACTTTACGCCAGTCCTCTGATGTCCAGTGCTGATATGTCTTGCAAAAATTTATCCTTTTCTTCTTCATAGCTTCAGTCAGAAGAGGCTTCATGGCTGCACACCGACTTGGTAAACCTAAGTCTTTTTGAAGTCGATGCTGAATGGTCCTTATTGCAATATTGTTGAGAAGTTCTGGGTGTTTTTTCTTTAACCCTGCCGCTGTAATCCATGGATCAGCCATCACTTCACGTTTTAGCAGGCCATCAGTTCTTGTTGAAGTCTTTCTTTTACCACCTGAGCCGATTTTTTGTCTTGGCGTGTTGCCAGGTGGAAAAGATGCTGCTGCTGTTTTAGGTCATAAATAGATCATCTTGAAACCTTTAGATCGGCAGCTACACGAATCACAGAGGTACCTACTTCCAATAGAGTTAAAGCACGAGTCTTCTCCTCAGAAGTGAGCTTCTTGCGTCCCATTATATGTATTATAATGAGAAATACGCAACTTTAAAAATAGCCCTCAGGTTAAAAATTTAATTACGATGACAAACTGGAAACAAAACACTCTGTACAAATACCAGAGACTGACTGAGACCTGGCCTGCTAATAGAAGCAAGCTGCTACTGTGCACTCAAGAATCACATGATTTGCAGCTTCGCCTGCTACTTTGTATAGTGGCGGGATAAGAACAAGTTGAGCACATTGTCTACGTAAAGATTTTCCTTAAAGCGTTTTACTTTGTGAAACAGGCGTATTAAGTATTTTTGAGGTATTGAGCTTTGTGACGCCCTTGTGCTGCGCGCTGCAAAATCTTTCAATAATTGCAAAGCCTTTTGTGATATTACCTATGTTAATACCCTTTAGAATGACAGGATTGTTTTGGAGTTTGAAATCTGAAAAGCAGTCATGTTTAGGGTAATGTATTTGCGTAACAGAGTGGATAACAATGGCGATAGACAGTCTCTCTGTTTTTATGACATACAGCGTATTCTGGCATCATAAATATAACAACAGATGCATTGTGTTTCCAAAGTCACTGAACAATGAACCTGTCAAAGAAATTCTGTTACGACAAATCACAAACGGGTTGTTTAAAGCGATATATCCATCGAGTCTAATGTAAATTAAGAACATTGCTGTACAAATGCTTTTGAAAGCATACGTTCCAGATGACAAACTTTCATAAGGAGCATTCTATCTTTCATAGACATATGCATAGTATATAAAAAATGAGCTAAAGCCAAAACCAAAGATTCAGGTCTCCACTGAAGAAGACCAGTAGGGAACACATCATGAGCGGAAAGCGTATATATTGCTTATAGCACAGGAAAGAGACAGCAACGGATGTACCCTGCACCTTAAACCCTCCTTAGAAATACGCTCCATGAAATTCTTCATCCATATGGGATGCAAATGTGATGGATTTAGCAACGTTTGGGATATCCCGTTTTCACACGTAGGTTACATAGTTGGTACTGCATATTCAGTGGGCCCGGAGTGGAACAACTGCAAACCACGTGCAACCCTCCTTCCACTTCGTCGATCAATAAGGCATGAATGGTGCACGGGGATATCTGTATTTCATTCATGCGGAGCGTAGAGCGAACGGCTGATAATTTCTGCGGACTAACTTAGAAAATTATGTGTTGTAGATATCGAAACCACGCACCTAGCATGCTCGCTTAATATCTATCAAGGGAGAATACTCAGTTTTAGGTTACGTCTAATGGAAGTATTCGAAAGGAAAGCTTTATTTATTCACACTATGTCGAGGTTCCAATAAAGGGCAGTAAAAGAGAGACTAAAATGTAACATATTGTACTACCTACGGAAAATACCGGAATAATTTAACTAGTTTTCTCTAACAAGGAACATTTAAACACAAGAGTCTATGCAATGTTGTATTCACTCATTCAGAGGAAATTCAGCTAAGGTCTATCAAGGACTGAAGGGCAACAACTTTTTTTTGGGGGGGGGGCACGTACGAGGTAATAACACGAAGTTTCGACTCCTTTCATTCCCTATCTAGCATAAAGTTAAACGCCACAGCGTTCAATAATTCAAAACTAAGAGCTTAAAAGCATCGAAGGCTTATCTCAAAGTATTAGACATACCCTGATATCACCGAGTATCGAGACTATTGAGATATCAACGGTACCAATGTTTTTCACATTTTGGACCATTTGATTACACGTTTCTTCTGTTTACTGGCTTTATCCCACTACTATACAGGTTTTCTTTAACCCTCCGTCGAGCGCAATATATCTGAGAGATACCTCTCCCGCTTTTTTAAACAATATGACGCAACCGTTTATGCGAAATTAATGCAAGTCATTGTAGCTTCCTAAAACACACTGTAGCACTTACTGGTTCATTATTGGTCAGCTGCTTGTTGTTTCGTTCGATTATCAAGCAAAAGTATCTGTGAGATACATTGCGCCCGCTCACGTACCTCATTGTTTCTGTGGTCTTTTTTTCTGCTGGTCACGTTTTTTACGTCCCATAATGTCTAAGAAGCAAGAAGTGTTCCATCTGTGTAAACCTAATGACCTATAGAAAGCCCTGGCAATACTCTGGGATGAAAATGAAGATAATAATGAAGATTTTGTTGATTATGAAAGTGACACAGATTGCGAAGCTGCGACAGAAGTCCGTGATGAAGATTCTTCAGGTCCTTCTGCTGAAAATAAGCGCAAAGTTTGCAAGACTTGCCTTGTAGACTCAAAAAGAAGCGACTTTCAAGATATTGCTGCAAGAAATGTGAAATGTACTATTTTTTAGAGCATGCCGGACAGGTTTGCAAGAAGTGTGCTGAGAATTTGCAGTGAAAATTCTCAAGTGTATTACAGACACACGCACATACAATTTAGTTCAAATAACTGATTAATCGTAATAATGTTTATAATTTCATAAAAACTGATGATGTTTATTGTTAACTTTATGTTCAGATATAAGAATAATTACCCTTTCACATTTTGTACATTCGCAGTATTAGTTTATTTTCTGCAACTTACATAACTCATGTTTTTGAAATGTAGTATGATGTGTTGTAATACTTTGAAAATAAAATTTGGTGTATAAAAATAACATAATTAAAACACAATAAAATACAAATATTTCACATTTAGGAGGAATTTCAGACAGCACAGAGGCAGATATGTACGTGGTATCTCTCAGATATATTGCGCCCGAACACGTAACAATAGGTATTGCGCCTGAATGAGGGATATGACACTGGTACCAAAACAAGTTTATAATACAAATATTCCTTGGAAAATATTGTAAAAACACCATCGAGAATTACATTTTTTGACCATTAATTCATTAAGTCTAAATTCTTAGCAACAGTTTGAGCTAAAAATATTTGCAATCCAGGTGAGTAAAATTGAGCCACTTGCGTGATGAGTTAAATTCTCCAGAAAAATAATTAATGAAGCATTTTACATGTGATGTGTTGTTTTGGAATGGGATGGGGTAATTTTATGAAGAGCAGCATGTCAAATCAATACAATGTTTCGTATTTATTATACTTTTCATCTTTGAGTTATGCTGACATGCGCATACATGCACATGCAAGTGTTTTTTCCCTGAAAGTAGTTTCTTTTAAAGTTTGATGAATGTCTGAACATATACATATCTTTAGTAAAATGTGCTTCAAATATTTCCCGTGTGTAAAAGTTATGCAGAGAAAAGCGTTCGGATATCACTACAGAGAGATTGCTATTGAAAAATTGTATTAGAAAAGTTGAAGATTTAAAAATTGTATCAGCAAACATTAAGCATAGTACTGGGCAGTATATTCTTTGGCTTCGGATAAGTCGTGTGGTTCCTTTCAAAGTATACTCTGCCGACATTTCACTGTAACCTGTGTTGAGATTCTTCCCTGGGCTACAATGCACAACGACCATGGAAGCCTGCATATGTATTTAATCCTCCTGGGTAAGCATTGCAACACAGAAATATCGGTATAAATAGGTGCACAACAACTCGGCTCTCTTCTCATTTGACCTTAGGAATCTATCCATAAATTTTACGTTAAAATCAGGAATCTGCATCACAAATTACTGCTCTGTTAAAAGCATTGCCAGTGCTGACAAACGATCCTCTGACATATTTCTTCTTTCTCTTTTTAGAATGGAGAAACAACATTGTGTCTGCAGTAGACGTCGGCATAGTAAGCAGCACTCGCAGCAGTTTAAAAATTAACTGAACATAGCATATAGCTTGTATTTTTCTAATGAAGTCCATTAAACTCGCAGCCACAGACATGGCTCAGAATTCTTCTAGAGTGTGCCAAAGAGCAGAGCAATACAAGGTGTTGGTACCTTCCCAGCTATATAACCAATCGTGCTTTTCAGAAAGTGAACTTCATGATAAATAGAAAATGATTATCCGGGCGTGTGGGCCGTGTCCAAGTGGAAAATTTCCTTCCAGACGTTTCGTTCGAAGCTGCGTCGGACATCTTCAGTGGCGTGGCCGAAGTACTCTGCTAAAATCTAGGTCGACACTCAGGCCACCATCATCATCATCAGCAGCATCATCAGCATCATCATCACCATCATCATCACCATCATCATCATCAGCAGCAGCATCATCATCACCATCATCATCAGCAGCAGCATCATCAGCAGCATCATCACAAGGTACATGCTACACGTCTTCCAAATCCTTTGAATTTTGTGGATCACATATTTTACTCCTGTACAGACCTTCCGATCCCCTATAGTTAACATTAATTTATTTCGAGTTTAACAGCCTGCTGCAGCCGATAAGTGGCGCATTTGAAACTTTATTTTTTGTATATTAACCAATGTAACCAAGTACAATATAATACCCAAAATGCCCCAGTGGTATAAGCAAAATCAATGGGCGTAGCACAAACATGCAACTTTATAGAGAAGCCACCGCTGAAGTAGAAACCCCACAAGACTCAATTCCACAGATATTTAAATTCAAACTCTTTGATTTACGACTTAAGGTATGCTACCCTCCCAACACAAAGAATGGTATTCATAAATAATGGGGTATCAATCAGCAATGAAGTTAATGCTGTCATAATTGGCTGTCCATAGAATTAAGAAGCTGCAGGTAACTAAGTGCATGGAAACAGGAAGTGAGTTTAACTTAACGGTGCCCTACATCAGTGCCAAGAAACTGAAGCAACGGCAGTAACGCCATCTACTGAGTTGCAGCGTTCCCTAAAGGCACTCAACTTTCATGTCATTAGCGAGGAGAAATTTGAGACTGCTGCTAACATTGGATGGGATTCAATGTTCTAAAGGATAAATAGCACAACATGAAGAACAGAAAAGGACTAGCTCTATGTCAACAGATGTTGGCACTAATAGAGTACACAAAGAAAAATGCAGACAACCGTTTGAATATTGCAATAAATTTATTCATTCTTCTCAGTACACAAAATCACATTCGATGATGTCATGTACACTTGCTCCATCAGAGGTGGATGCTTTAGCAAGCTTATGATGCTGATGCGATTATGAGAAAAGAAGGGCGAAACAAAAAAGAAAAAGAACAAAAGTACTTCTCGGTTGAGAAAATTGTAAATGATAGAGGGCATAATAAAGGGGGACACCTCACACACTGCAACCTCAATATGGATATATTTCGGCTAACAACCCTTAGGAGGAAGGGATGAAGCAAGGGAACCACAGCATATTACATGGCGCAGGCAGACGGGCTACAGTGACGCGAGGAAGTCCGTAGCAACTGCTGCGATCTGTTCATCCCAGTCCCCATCTGCGAGAGAACAACAACCGCAAAACACCACCTAGCAACGCTGATGACCTAGAAGTTGAGCGCCCTTAAACCAAACCACCACCTAGCAAGAACAGCAGTTACATTACGCTAGGGTGCATCCCAACTGTCCTGCAGCGCATGTTTGAGTGCACGCCTGAAAAAGAAATGGAATGAAGGGAAATGATGTAAAGGAAACCATGGTATGAAATTAAGTACCCCAGTATTCGTCTAAGTGACAAGGGGAAACCACGGAAAAACGCAGTCGGAGAACGCAGGACCTCCCGAATGCGAGTGGCACACGCTTGAGAAAAGCGTAAGTATTTGAAACCAGTAAAAGGGAAAATTTGGGAGGCAGTTAAACCCTTCCCCTCCCCCCCCCCCCAAAAAAAAAATAATGTGACAAAAATGTGTGTTTAAGTACTAGTAGGACTTTGTCCATCTCTTACGGTTTATCCATAATTCACAAAATTCATTCAGAAAGAAGATGATTTCATGAGTTACTCGAAGATAATTTAGGATATGCAATTAACTTCACATGAAAATATCCCAAATACGTGCTAACTTAATCAAAATTGTTAAAGCCACTTTCAAGCAAATCAAATCCCTGTAAAGAGCAAATCGGAGTGGCAGCATTTGCCTGAAACTTCTAGTCGCATCCTTGAAGGATGCTGAACTTGAGCATAAGTTTACTATTTGAAATTCTACTCTCTCTCACTCACACACACGCACACATACATTTATGTGTATGTAAACATATCTAATGAGCCTCAAACGTGTATTTCAGCTGAAATCTCGCTATCGAATTTTTGGATGGAATACAATACCTCCTTTATTTACTAAAAATAAGCAAAAACAGTATTTAAATACTTCTTATTGATTTCAAGGAGCCTCAAAATATGTAACTCCAATGAAATCCTTGTACATTTTTTTGTGGGGGTGGGATGAGTAGAATGCAACACTTCCTCCGCCTCCTACGTTCTGCTGCACTTTATTTAACAGTTTAAATATTTAAGAGCACAACAATGTCATTTTTCTGCCCATCATATGTCCATGTCTGATTTAAATACTTTCGATACATAAAATTACTACTCATAATAACATGAGTGATTAACAGGCAGTTGTATCGTGTATTTTGATTTTAAATGATTCACATTTAATCTGCATTTAATGCGTTTCATGCCATATGCATAACCTTGCAATTATCCAACTACTTCTTATAAGCGGCAATTCAGAAAAGAGAATTCACAAAATTAAAATTCTCAAGTAAACCAAAATAAAATCACAAATGTAGCAAAATACGATTACAACTACTCAAAAAAGTATTTACTTTTATACATACCTACGGTACTTTTAAGTGCGTGATTATGAAGCAAAAGCTGTCAGTTATAAAGAGAAACTATCTTGAAAACTGAAGGAAAAGATCTTGAGATGTTAACACTGCCGATGGAATTCTACAGCTATAAGCAACTTCTGAAATATTTACTGTATCAAAGAGAGCTGTGGGTGGCAGTGAGGCAAAAGCAAAAGGAAGAAAAATCTTGCTGGAGAAGCAGCTTTACAACATTCCAGCAACTGCTGCTCTCTTAAAATCGCTTTAAATGCTTCTTCATTCTCTTTTTATTTCTCCTCATTTTGACACATTTTTAACAGTTTATATTTGCTCAGACTTAACGGGTTACAGAGGCTTTACTGACAGGCTTTTGGAATCGACAGCGTACTGACTGTTCAAACTTCCCACCGAGAGATATAGCGAGATAAAGATGAAAAATTAAAAAATGCTGGTATATTCTGGAAGTTTTCTGGAGGCTCTAGGATTATATTTGGCTTAAAGTGTTTTATTTCTGCAATTTTCTAATACTTTACATACTAAGAAGCATATGCCGTTATATCCTGGCCATTTAGGATAATTATGCAGGATCATTTTTACCCCACATCAAGATTAGTAACACAAAATTATGGCATGCGCCTATTTAAATCTGAGTTACCAAGTAACAAAAGAGTTCCCCACCTTTCAGCGCATAAAATGATTCATCCCGTTTTTACCATTTTTACCATAACTTTCAAGATGGACACATAACACATATATCGATAATTTCTAACAGACTGATTTAAGTATATGATCACTAAATTGTATAAATTATAAAATATGTGAAAATATTATAAATCTGCACGACAGAAAAGAAACAAATTGTTTTGTTTAAAGCAAAACAAATTTGAAGGAATGACAAATTTGGGCGCAAAAAATTTACTTTGCTAATGCTGGGAAGAATTTCATTGTAAAAACATCTTGTCTGCAACATTTTATAGAATTTATATGTGTTGTATAACCACATAAATAATAATTCATAACTTCTGAGATGGTTTTACCAGCCACGTGGAACTTTATAGGTGTGTAGAAGATAGCCTTCTTAGCATATGATTAAAATTGAACAATTTTTGGTTAAGGGTTACGGAAGTTAAGAATTTCCCCGTAGGGTTGCCTTCAGGACAACTAGTGGACATGTTTTCCAGGTATACAGCATGAAGTAATTGTGGTACAGATATGCATAGTTTCTGATAAAATGTCAATTTAAGTGGAGAATTTTTTGTTCTTAGCTCAGGTAGCATTGGATTGATTGAAATAGCAACTATATAGCACACATTTCTGTTACCATCAGCATCATCCAGTGGTCATCGGTGCATAAGCAGTTTATATAGAAGACGTGGGACGAATCATACTTGTAGGAGTATTTACCCACACACACAATAATACAACCTTTAGTCCACCCTCCAGTTCTGCACCCCACTAATGACGCTCTTCATGGGCTGTTGTTCCGGGGCTTGGGACTTAGTCCACAGATACACACCTAGTGAACGATATGATTGGACAGCTCCGGACGCCGCCGCACAGCTGACTAATGAAATTAACGAAACTAAATGAAACCTACTGAAACGTGTGGTGCGATGGCTCAGGTGATTTCGTCTGTGGCCCGCATTAGTGAGGTCGCGGGTTCGGTCCCAGACCGCTCTGTCTGATAAATAGGTTACTGTTTTGGGGGTGTGGTTTGCCCTTGTTGCCAGATTAGAGTTCTAAAACTACCATTGGATACCGTAGGCCATTATACTATGTAAGTGTAGAATACGGTAGGGCGGCCTCGTGACCGAGCGGTTGGACCGTTCGCCAACCACCTAGGTGACCTGGGTTTGGTCCCAGAAACCCGCATGTGGTATTTGTAGTAGACAAAGTGGTGACTGGGTGGATTTTCTCCGGGTTCCCCGGTTTCCCCGCTGCTCATTCCACCAATTGCTCCATCATCACCTTTCCATCGTTTGACTGACCACCCACTTCCAGGTCCTCACTCTATCCGGTGCATAGGTTCATCTGCTCACCAACAAGCGTCTGACCCTAGGTACAGGCTTGTAAGTCCTAGGGAGTGTAGTCCTATTTAAGGGGAGGGTAATCAGCTAAAGAAGAAGAAGAAGAGTACAGTAGTTTTCCTAGTAGAATTGGTCAGTTAAGAATCTACCCACGTTGCCTGTACGTTAGCTGTGTTGCATACCTACCGCATATAATCAAGTTGTTCACGTTTTTTGATTATGTATAGCCTGAGGATTTCTTAAGCGCTAATGCCAGAACGAACAGAAATTAGGGTGGTCTTTAGACAGTGTCGTCGGAGGTTCCAGCCTTGCCCCACTCACTGTACAGTCTGTGTGCTTATAGGATTGCACCTTACTGTCTTCAAGGGCCGTTCCCGTGTCGCTTTCTCTTGCCACAGTAACTAAAACTAAACAACACTAAACCCCCAACGCCACAGCTCATGTAGGGCCAAGGTTTACCGACCGGCCACTGCGTCCCCCACCTCTACCCACTACAGGTGTCATGAGTAGAGTACAGTACTGGAATGTAGGATGTGGTCAGTGCCCCGAGCCCTCCCGTCCAGTTATGCGGCCGTCACAACCTGGCTATAGTAACAATGTGCCTAAATCACGCAAAGAGAAAATACAGGAATATATTGGAGAATTTGGTTCACAGTATTTTACTATTAATTGTGATATAATAGATGGCAAACTGTGTCATTCAGGAATAGGAGAAAGCAAACCCTTTAACAATATACAACATTGTCGTAGTAAACGACATTGCCAACAGGTGCATTTGCTGGGTTCAAATGCACCGGGTGAACTTAAGCCCTCTACCTCATATTCAATCTGACCTTTTGTAGATTTATGTCACATGATGACAGGGGCTAAAATCCCATTTATCAAATTAAACAATCCATGTTTCAAAAGTTTCATGGAAAAGAACACAAAAAGAAGCGTATCACATGCAGCAACAATACGGAGGGGGTACTTAAAAGATGGTTATGGAGAGGTACTTGATTTATATAAGAGGTTCTGTGGCTAACAATCAACTTTGTGACATATAAAGCAGTTTTTCACGATAGAGGAATATAAGGAATGCCTTATTGCAAACTGTATAAATTTCACCTTGAGTAACTTCAAGATGTGCATGGTGATTATTGCAGTACGTGCATGCGCAGGAGCAACTAACAATAAAAATGTACATTTTATGGAGGATTGTATCACTAAAGATACGAGCTACACTTTTGAAAATGCATAGTATGCATATTAAAATATATAAATGCAGTATATGTTAAAACGATAATTGTGCTCATATTGTACCAAAGTTGAATTCTAAATATTATAAAAAGACAAAAAATGTTGCATACTCTACAGCACTGTCATACTGTAGTAGTCCATATCTAAAACACATAGCCACGACTGTTTACATTTCGTGCGACGGATCTAATGCTTTGCCTGTAGATAACCTGAAGCAAACTGCTTTCGAAATCTGCAGCCTAGTTATGTAAAACACCAGAAGCCGAACGGGAGAGGGTGTATAAAGTGCCGCGTAATCTACGAAACATTAGTGCCATCAAAAATATTTGGAAGCTCCCCTAATACATACTGCAGGTCAGATTAAAAACACTGATGGTGATCACGAGTTGAACCAAAAAGCGCAATTCCTATATTGATCACAGTGACCAGTCATGATCACAGATTCTTGTCATCATTATGTTTGTATTTCTCATTATGGTAGCCGCAAAATTTAATGGCGACTAATAGTTGATTATTACTATTCTATTTCCTGTTGTAAAAATGCATTTGCTGGTCGCAACTTTACAGCACGATTTACACAGCGTGTTTAACCATACAATACTACAAGGCATGTCAAGCCTATGGCTGGGTTTTGTGTTGAGCCAGCCGCCATCAAATTTTGCGACAGCTATACATTTTTTAAGTCGTTGTATTTTGTATTATGGTACTTTCTCTAACGATGCTACCACTCGTACTATTTACTACGTCATTTATGTACTGCACCAGAACCACCGGAGAGCTTAAGTCTACGCCAGTCACGACGAGTGGTCAGCTCTCCGCGGTAATAAGTTTAGAGAAGTGAAAGAACTTCCGATAAACTGGGTAACTTCCTGTCGCACATCTCGTCGCGAGGAGGTTAGTTTGGCTCGTTTAAGAATAGGGCACTGCAATTTTTCGCACGGTTACCTATTTAAAAGGGACCCTGCGCCTCTATGTCCGCTGTGTGACAACGTTTTGTCGGTTCGCCACGTGTTGCTAGAGTGTTGCTCTCTAGCGCTCTTTCGGCATTCTCTGCAGCTGCCTGCCAGACTTGCAGAGGTCCTAGCGGACGACAAAACAGCGGTTGATAGAGTTTTTAATTTTTTAGCGGAGTGCAATATAAATTTGAGGATTTAAATTTTTTAATTATCTGTTTCTGCTTTTGGATATATTTACCACCTTGTTTCATATCTGGCTATTGCCACTGATTTTTACCTTTGTAAACTTTCCTTGTTGCTAGTATTTTTATTTTTTGAGTGAAATTTATATCTGGCTATTGCCATGAGTCTGTTAAGGGCGCTGATGACCTAGAAGTTGAGCGCCCTTAAACCAAATCCAAATCCAAATCTACGCCAGTTGAATGCTTGGTGGGTTCATTACATCCCCCGAATTTCCTGTCCCTCCATTTCACCTCACTTCTGATTTCCTTTCAGCCTTCGGGGTAGTGGGTGTCGGCGGGTGTATCGGGTTTGCCTGGTGCGGAGTATCGCTCTGTAAACTTTCGTGCTTCGGTGTGGTGGTCTCCGGTCTTCAAACCCTCCGTGCGGGATAAGACTGCGGTTGGCCCTGACTCCGGTTTTACTATACGCCGAGGGGAGTCTATCTATAAATAGTACGGACCCTCCCATCTGCTCTGTCTAACTCCTTTCGTCAGTGGCTATCTCTTCTCTCGCCGGCGGTACCCCGCATGGAGCATGGATAGGAAAGATCTCCAAGTAGGAAGTACCGAATCCCCTCCACGCAGTCCTATCTTATTCTATCCTACGTACCGAATCCTCAAACGAGACATACGCATCATAAGTTTCACGTGAAGGAACTTCTGCGCTTGGATTCATATAATATTGCACATTTCGTATCACTTCTTCAATCTGCTGGACTGATTGAATACTATACCAGTGGTACCAATATTATGCCACCATGAAATTTTGAACTTGTAATGAGGCTAAACCACACCAGTCCCTAGCACTTCATGAACCTTCTGATAGAATACTATTCCAAGTTATGTCACTTAGTGGAACTTCTGGACCTGTAATGACACAATATCACACCAGTTCATATCCCCTCAAGGAACTTCTGCAATTGGAGAGGTACGATATTACAGGACTTCATATCACTTAGTGGAACTTGGACAATTTGGTATGATTGAGGATTTAGCCAATTCAAATCACTTCATGAAAGTCCTTGACAACGAGCAATAGAAATACAGTACTATTCATAACACTTACTCTTCTTTTACTTCGAGTTTAGCTTCTTTTTATGTTTCCCTTCTTCTGGGCTTACTTTTTATTCTGCTTTGTCCTATTTCTATTTTCCTTCATGGTAACTGTGCCTTCTTTTCCTTTTTATCTTCTTTTCTCTGATTCAATTCCACCTTCTCTTTCATCCTCTCCCCCCTTCCGTCCGTTGCTTAAGCAGTTTAAGGGCAGCATAGTCAACTTTATCCACCCACTATCTGGAGAACCGGTGGCTCTGGAACCTGAGAGTGCCAGTATCGTATCTATGGAAATAAACTCCTGAAGGGGACTAATCAATATAAATTTCTTCAACCCAAGTTTTATTACACTTAAATTTACTCCAAGTGTCGCAAAGCAATTTTTTTGGTTATATGCGAGGACAAATATTGCAAATATTATACAGATAAAAATACTTATGATACTATTTTGTGGTGTAAAACGTATGGATAAGTATATTGGGTACATTAATACGAAAAAATACAAATATAGCTCAGATATGTTTCTAGAAATACAACACATTAAATGTGTTTCCGAGGATAGAATATAGAAGCTATTTTTCTAGCATCTCATACAATGAAGTTCTGGAACGATTTTTTTTAAACGAATAGCGCATGTTGTCCATTGTCACTGAAATCTCTTTCATTGAACATAAATGACTCTTGTCATCTGTTTTAAGTTTCCAATCTCAAGCGACCCATTGGCTGGGATTTCGGCAAGAATACTATATTATTGAATTCAAGATTTAGGTACATACATATACAACGTCAATGATCATTAAGTGGTAGGTATTATAAATTGTTTTCTTCTACATTTTTAAATATATATTGAAGTTGAATGCAACATACGTTTCAAATTATACACCAATATCGCTTTCACCAGTTTTTCAAAAGCCCTTGAAAGAGCATTGTTCAACAGACTGTCCGCATACCTCGATACTTCTGAAGGATCAGTTTGGGTTCAGAAAAGGAAATTCAACAAATAATGCAGCTTTTAAACTTACACATGAAGTGTTAACCGCTCTGAACAGTAATATGTATGCAAAAATTTTCTGTGACCTAGTAGAGGCACTCCATTGTGCAAATCATGACATTCTTATAGCAAAAGTTAAGTTCTATGGACTTAAAAAATTAAAACTTAGGTTTGTTCACATCATACTTATATAAATGGAATAAGAGTGTCGAAGTAAACAGTGATATTGGTTATGAAAAACATCAAATCGTAATACAGTGACGCGTGGAATGCTCCAAGCGCCCGCCTCTGTAGTGTGGTGGTAGCGTGTCTGCCTCACGTCCAAAGGGTCGCGATTTCGAATCTCGTTTAGGGTGAGTTACCCAGATAAGGTTTTCCTCCGAGGTTTTCGCTTATCCTGAGAAGACGAATGTCGGGTAACTAAAAGTTTTATGGAACTCGGGCTCATTTGAGCATCATTTCCCCATTTCATTCATTCACCGTCCGATATGACGTTACGTTGGAGGACGTTAATAAAAAGAAATGCCCCAAGGTTATCTGTTAGGGCTTGTATCATTTCTAACCTATATAAGCGACCTATCACTTCATGTAAAGGTTATTACAAGCACTGTTCTGTTCACCGATGACACTAGAGTGCTGGCAACTAGTAAAAACATAAATGAATGTGCAATAAAATTTAATTATGTTTTGAACTAAACAAAAGTTTTTAAATTTATAACTCATCAAACATCAGACACTCCGATAGAAATTTGGGCATGTTATTAGTATCTACAAACAGAGCACACCATCATTCTGGGCCTTCATGCAGACAAATATTTTATTGGAAAGCTCACATTAATTACATCTTGCCCAAACTCAGTTCTGCCTATTATGCTATCCGAGCATTGTTACAGACAAACTTAGATTAGCATACTATGCGCATTTTAACTCTATCATGGAATATGGAATCTTATTCTGGAGGAATTCATTACAGAGTGAACGAATATTCCTCATGGATAAGAATAATTTCCAACACTCATAGCACACACTCATGGAAAGATGTCTTAGAAGACTGAAGATACTAACCTTACCTTGCATGTGTATAATTTCGAGTCTAATATTCTTTATATTCAAAACTACAGTTTATTTGAAAAAATTTAATATTTTTACAATGTAAGACAGCTGCAAATATTTGAGTTTTATTTATTTAGGTGAGCATAACAAGAAATTGAAAATAAAGAGCCAATAAAGTGTCTCTTACTTAACAAAATTATATGTTGCTTGTAAGCAAGGCTGCCACTTTTAGTGAACATTGAAACAATTATTAAATGAAAATGAAGTGACAATTTGAGAAATTGTCTTATATTCACCCTATACGTGCCTTGTTCTTTCCAATTGACAACATTTCACTTCCGTATAAAAAAATACAGTTCCTTGGAATTGTACATATATTTTAATTCATTTATAGGCAGATCAGAAAAGCGTGTGAGAGTACGCAATTGTCCATTTAACTGTCCTCGTGTCTGTAATTTGTGACAAAGATGTTTATTCCATACTCCTTTCATTACGTTTCTTGTTTAGCAGTAGTGGTTAATATTTTGAATTTCCTGCTCCTTCTAGTACCATTTTTCATTTGTGTTATATTAATAAGCAATTTTAAAGGCCATTGTTATTGTTTTGATTTTAATAGTAGCATTGGTATGTGCGAGAAAATGCTTTGTTATTAACCCATCTTTGATAATGAAATCATTGAGATGATTTGCATAGTGGTAGAGAATTATAAGGAAGTATGAAACTTTAGTTGCCAAGGCCTTCCGCGAATTTCTGACTTCTGAGGGTGAAATCCAATTGTTCTTGTTGCACAGAGCAGATGGTAATAACGTACATTGTGGTCTGATAATTGGCTGCTGAGGCGAGATTTAGAGGGTCTTTCTGTGACATTCCCTCTTGGGAATGCTTTTTCCCTCAAGCAAGTCAGTTGATCTGTTAAGTCTGTCGTTGCGTTAAATGTGTTTGGTTGCTGTCTAACTCTTTCTTTAAGCCTCTTCTGTGTTCATTATTATAGCAATTTGTGGTTGATTCATTTAAAAAAAAAACTACAAGAAATACACATTATAAATGATGAATAGGAATGTGTTAACATTTGATATGAAGTCAGAAGCAAATTTGTTTAAGATGTGCTAGCTATTATACGAGATACATATCGTTTGTTTCTATGACGCAAAACAAATGGAATAATAAAATATGCTAAGGAAAAATTAAGTTTTGGCCAAAAAGTGATGTTTACATTAACTGTTATTTTAACTCTATTTCAGGGCTGAGGAGCTGGTAATCTCTGAGCGCAGTCCGCTCACGTCCTCGCACTGGTATGTTTAGCAGGTAAAGTGGAGGGTCGCTCGACCTATCCCGCGAGTTAGCAATGCTTGATCCATTTAGTCCTGGACACGCGATTTAGACCTTGGTCTAAATTCTTTAAAACCGTTAGAAAGGTGGTGAAGATCTGGTATTCTTAAGCACATTGATGTTGGCAATACTCCCACCAAAATCAAATTGTTATTCGTTTCACCAAAAACGTAAAAGGTTTTGTTTTCACTACAGCTAACGGTTTCTTTGGAGCAAAGCCATATCACTGAAACCTACGGAAAAACAACTTCGTTTATAGTGCCATAGTATTCCATAACCTAGGTTTTGAAAAGCTCTGTTAAACAGACACACGCGCACGCGTTATACCCAACTTTGATTAAAATTGGATATTTCAGAAGGGCTTTTTGAACGGAACTCAGTTCAGTAATGGAACATATAGATAGGCAAGTTTTTATACCACAGACCAGGGAGGAAAGCCCATTGACATGTCTCAAGAGGTTAAAGAATGGTCTAGAAATGGTCAGTATATTTGAAATTGTAAGAAAAATTAAACAGAGAGAGTAACCTGACTTTGATGGAGTGTGTGAATATTAAAGGGAATGAGAAAGGACATTATCCCGGGAATATGTTGAATTTATGGGGAGAAGGAAGATCAAACTCATAGCATTTTTCAATGCAAGGTCTCTAGTAATTGGAAAGAAAGTTTAACTAATAGAGTTGGGCACTTAGAAATAAAGAAATGGTCCAGAGAAATACCTTTATGTGCCGTGAGCAGACACCAAGATTAGGGGAGGTCCTGTGGAAGGCAAAGTCTAAACGGAGATAGTCAAATAGTCAATGGAGAGACAGCTATCTAAAGATAGTCTGTAGTTATATATGAGAACATGTCCAATATGTTACATAATGTATTGTAAGTTAGTTATAGTTTTGGCCAATCAACTGATGTCACGGCCAGACCGTAATAATGTATAACTTAGCACTTAATAAATACACAAATAAATGATCCAATTATTTCCTACACAATTTGCTTTATTCGCTGACGGTAAAATTCCAAAGTGCTCCTATGATAGACAATGGAGTCAAAGTCAGTTTCCCTTTACGCAGCGCTATATAAATCCACAACAAGGAGACAAAGATCTTCATATTTAGATTTAATTCGTGAAACAAAATTAAATATTTTGTTCAAATTGCCCACTGCTTCAATATAGTTAATGCAAAGGCTTGTAGCTAATTCACAACAACGGGACAAATTTATTGATCATACTTTTTGAGTGGAAGTTCTCAGACCATCTAAGTTACTCGGTGATGCGGAATATCCATACATTTCATGATATAGCTCCAAATCACAAAAGCATGGGGGCTAATCAAAGTCCCGTCTTATACAACCCACTCTGTGAATGTGTTGTTCAAAAAGCTGTGAACATTCAATCCATATTGAGTTGAAACTCCATCTTGTTGGCAACTACAATGCTGCATGTGGTTGCTCTCCAGCCCAGAGTTCTGCAGAATTTCTAAATGA
This sequence comes from Tenodera sinensis, assembly GCA_030765045.1. Lineage (NCBI taxonomy): Eukaryota > Metazoa > Arthropoda > Insecta > Mantodea > Mantidae > Tenodera > Tenodera sinensis. Next base: position 68,951 of record JAUKNM010000152.1, read on the forward strand.
GCCGCTTAAGTAATAGAGCATATTTAACCGATACTTGAAATTCATTCCAAACAGGCCCCTTCATTATCTCGAAATGGTTTGTTTTGTGCTGATGAATACAATCGCTGCGACTGAAACGTTTATTCAGTTTGAAACTTGCTCATCTGTCGAAAACACTGACTACCAAAAGTTAGAATGCGCTTTGTTACGAAGTAAAACTATCTCGCAGAATCCGTAATCTTTCGTAATCATCTTCACATAATCTGTGAATTATTTTGAGGGATATCATTTGAATTTTATTCTGTGAGGTTCTGTGCAGGCTGCTTCAAGACATACCACACCGCCGTAGTTCATTATGAGGACTACGACTACAATGGCCGAGTACTCTCTTCAGTACGAGCAGTATGTGGCCAATGGGATCTCGAAGCATATTAGCCATTGTTTCAAATTTGAGGTTAAGTTGATCTTCGTTTGATTTTCTGGTCGGTTTTCAGTACTTGGTACCTTCTGCTGCAGGTGATAATTTACCAATCTCTGCCGTCCTCTAGCTCTCTTTCACATTAACATACTAGAGAAGAAATGTGCAATTCGTTTCCCAAAGTGCAGCTACTATTGCACTGTTGACACTTCATTTAGAATTAATTGAATAATTGAATGTAAAATGTGAGTAACCTGATGTAATTAACTGAATGAAAATAATAAATTCCAAATAATAAGACACCTGTAACTTCACGGCCTATCAACTAAAAAACATTGCTATCGCTACCTGTGTTCACGAGTTTGGAATGAGCCCGCCTCGATAGCGTGATGGTTAGCGCGTCTGCTTCAACTTCAAGAGGTCGCGAGTTCGAATCTCGCTTAGGGTAAGTTATCCGGGCAAGGCTTTTTTTCGAGGTTTTCCCTTATCCTGAGAAGACGAATGCTGGATAACTTACAGTTCCATGGACCTCGAGTTCATTTGAGCGTCATTTCACCCGTTCCATTCATTCTCCGTCCGATATAACATTGCCTTGGAGGACGTTAATAGTAAAAAAAAATATTGTTTGCATTGATATCAATGTCATCATAGCACCGACTTGTGCCGGCACACATGCCAGCTTGTGGTGTAGCCAAGCTGTAAAATGTTTCAGGTAACCTTAATTCATAATATCCAAAGTCATTGGCCTATGTTTAGTAGTGAACGAATATTATAAGTGTGAATAAGTGCTTCACAGATAGGATGAACAGGAAAGATGTAACGCAAATTCCTCAAGTTTCTTCAACCCCTGAGTATATACGCGAAACCTTTTTAGTAGGATGAATATTTTGTATTCCTGAGGAATAGCAAAGAAGCTGCTAATAAATTTTTAATGACTAACATAGAAATTTTAAGCAGTAGTGTAGTGATAATAGCAGGTAACTAACTCCCTGATCCCTCCTACAAACTTTTGGCTATTGCAGGCAGCACTCAAATAGATTTTTATGTGCGTATTAATGACCCTTGGCTGGTGTTGTTCGCGATATTTCTAGTGATAAAGGTTTGAGTGTTGGTAATCTGAAGCCAACTGCTTAAGAATTCCTATGGTTGCCACTGACCATGGGAATGAGCTTACGAATAGTCTTGCCTTAAGGATAAACCTTAGAGAATGTTATTTTTGTAGGCCGGAATATTCTAAACCAAGGACAAGCTCACTCGCTTAAGAGGGCAGGTACAGGATAAGAGCCATAAAAATAAATAATACTTAATAATTGATTCCTCCATATAGTTATACAAAGTTGCTTCTGAGGTCACGAAAATAATACCTTTTTCGTGTAAGATGAACATAATTTAAACTTCACAAAACTAATTTACATGCTTAATGTAATTCTTCAAAATGCTATAATGTCCAGGAATATACTTATATCCTCATAAACAGTATTATATATTTATTTTCAAGTTAGTAAAGCAGTTTTTCTAGATTAGTGAATAATAAGTTACTTTTTTATTTAAGAAAATTATCATAGGAGTATAGTGCTGTTGAGCTTCTTACACACATTTACAGTAACATACACAAAATGTTTCGTTTAAATCCCTTGAGCAGTTCTTTCATTATCAATGAAAAATGTAATTTATGGAAAATGAGCTTTAAGACTTTGATATAAATTATGGACAGATTTGAGCAATCTACAACAGGCAGGGCACGAGAGGACAGCTAGCGATTGAACTTGTATTATTCACGACACATTCTCTCTTTGAATGACGAAGGTTGTTTTGATACAACAAGCACAGTGATGGGTTTGTTCCACCTGTGCGATGGTAATAATTTCTACGCTGTTATTATCTATTTTGTTTATATTTTGCATATTTTACATACAATAATTATTACAGCCACCTACTCTGGCTAGGCAAATTACATCGCCTTCCTTTATCTTATGCATCTAATGTTCTTACGCTCCCTTATGATTAACATACTAAATTGTTTCTATTTCATAAGAAATAAAACAGTACAGTTGCACTGCTATTTAACCTTAAATATTTTAAAACTATTTGATCAACACAAGAAATTATTTTCTTCTAAACTCAATATTCCGTTCTAACTTTGAAACACGAAATACAAGAGCTTAAATTAAATGAACTAATAAGAAGCTAAACCACTAAAAAGTGGAATCATGTTGTCCCTTTTATATGTTTACAGTATTCAGAAAGCACCTTTGAAAGTTGTAAATAAATAAAATCATCAAGTTTGCTTTATACTTATGATCACTCTGGCGTTATATTGTAACGCTTTATATTTCCAAATTGAAATCGACGTATTAATCAGCAAACCTTACAAAAATTCTCTGTGCCACTCTTTATGAAACAGGTGACGAAACCATACTCGCCAATAAATGATGCGTGTCACAAGGAAGGGTAGAGCTGAACAGCCGTGAAGGGGAGGGATGGCAGCTGGAGTTGTTGTTGTTGTTGTTGTAGTGTTTAACGGCCGCTTTTACTACTACGGCACCGCAGGCGGTGACACTGATCATACATGAAGATGGAGCACCGGTGGAATGAGATGGCGGGGGGAAACCGGAGTACCCGGAGAAAACCCGCCCTGACGCCGCTTCGTCCACCACGAATACCACATGCGGGTCCCTAGGATCGAACCCGGGCCGCCTAGGTGGTAGGCGAGCGCGCTAACCGCTCGGCCACGGCGCGCAGCTGGAGTGAGACAAGAATGCGTTTCCGTGGAGTGGCACTTTAGAGCTGGATTTGGCCACTCCTGGTCTACGACATGGAGCAGCATCTTGCCGTTTAAACCACTACCCTGAATCTAATGCACATATTACATATTCTGTCAAATACACTTAAAATATTTGCAGTATCCAATAACACCTGCATTTAAAAATATATTTTTATGTTAAACTGTATCTATCCCCTTAATCTAATTAAATAGTAAATAATTTTTGAAGTTTTCGTTAAAAAATTAAACTATGTGCGTTATCGATGGTAAATACTCATCATGTGCTCATCCAAAGTAGGGACCACTTTTAATAAGACGAACTCAGATTTCTCACCAAGAAGTAGGTACTCTAAAAACACCTCGCAACTTTACATATACCTGGGATGCATACGGTGACTCAAAATGTAGTAGTAACTTTAGGCAGGGTTGAATAAATAGTCGGCAAAAAGCAATCTGAAAATAAATAGTAATTATAACGGGCTGTGAACAAAGCTTTACTTAACTGCAATAATAGTTTATACCAACGCTGAAATACAAACACTGCCACTGAGTTGCAAGACAGTAATCTTGATTGGGAACTTATACCCTCAACCACAAGTTTCTCTTTCCAACCGACGATCCCACACAACCGACTAGCCACTCTAAATTTTCGTTGTTATTATTGGGGTTTCTGATTAATAATAAGCGACTGTTGCAAATACACACCAGATTATGTTAGCCAATGCGTTTTAAGTAGTGCAAAAATGTTTCCAATAACATGAGGAAAGAAATCTCCTGATTGCACCAGCCCGATGCCGGGACAAGGCCTACCGCCTGGCCACTGTTTCCCGCATCTATGTCCAGAAAGGGCGTTATGAGTTGGGTGTAGCATTCGGAGTATCTTCCAGCCGGTGAATGTTGCCATCGCAACCTGGAACATCGCTACTGTTTCTTTAATTGGCTCCCCAGTAAACTCTAGAGCCTGAATGCACCCCGGACCAGGTATCCCGCGGGAGAAAATCCCCACGCCGGTTCCGGGAACCCAATCCAGCGCAAGAGCTTTCGAGAAACGTATTGCACCGAGGAAAGTTCAGGCGAGGAATTTTCGCCATTCTTCTAGATTAGCCATCCATATGCTTCCTGGGTCATGAGAAGAATGCGGAACAGCGTTTGGTCATATGCAGTATAGGTTAGTGGGACACGGAGAGTGAATGACGTAACTGGCATCTCACAGCCGTGTATACATACATGCATCAGCAGACGCCTGCAGCTGTGCACATGTGCGCGTAGCAACAGTAAAACCCATATGCACTAAACTTGTAGCTCAATACGAACTCCTCCGCCCTCTAGCCATGAGTGGCCCCCCTCTCAAAGTTTCACAGAGGTCGCAACGGTGAAGGTTGGTTTTGCCACAATATGGCACCTCTAAAATCGTAACAGGTAAATTTGTGGAAAAATAGTCAAGTAATTAACATGTCTTAGCTTCAAACAAGCGCTATGGCCTGTGAATCCTTAGACGCCCTTGTTTGGTGGAACTGAAATGTATTGATAATTAGTAAATATAGACGGAGTACCCTAGGCACAGGCTTGTATGCGCTACGGCAGGAATATCAGCTGGAGCGCAAGTGCGCCAGATAGCACGAATGCGCCGCGAGAGCACGCTGAGAACGTAGCTGCAGCTAAGCAGTGGGTCTGGGTTTGAGGAAGGAGTGTACAAAAGACAACTGCGCGACGCCCGGCGTCACAATATTTGTACGCTTAGTAGTATTTATATTTTATATTGAAACTTATCTCTGACTTTTGACATGATCCATTTTATAAGGGCACTGATGATCAAGCAGTTCAGAGCCCCTAAAGTTACACCATCATTGAGAACAAATGTAAATAGAAGAAGGAATATAAATAATACTGTAAAACATCACCTAATATAAAATACTATAATCTGATGTATGAAATATTTTAAAGGGAAGTAGACAAAGTGACCTAGCAAAAGTTCAAGTAATTGGCAAGAGGAAATTGGCAAAGTAAAGCCCTGTATGATTGAGAGGAATGAAAGAGTGAGGTAAACACAGATACTGAGTGATTCCAAAAAAATATGTTCGTAGCAAAGGGACTTGTGTACTGCATCAGTGTAATGAGAGAGAGAGAGAGAGAGAGAGAGAGAGAGAGAGAGAGAGAGAGAGAGAGTGAGAGACGGAGATACTTCAGCATTCACGAAAATGCCACCAAAGGTCTTAAGTACCGAAATGTGAGCAGTTCTACTTTGACACAACGCCAACTTAAACACAGATTAAAATAAGTGTTACATTTATTGGCGCATATTTGCTCGTCAGGGTATTTTTATATAAAACAGGGAACTTCCCCAAAGCATTATGCATTCTGATTCTGAATTAGTGGCAGTAAGACGTTGTACCTATGACATGCCCTGGGAAGGGTGACGTAGAATCGTGTGCAGCTTAGTTTCCCAACGGCTATTATGAGTAACGGGTATCGAGAAAGAGACTTAAAAGTGTAGAAAATGCTAAGTGTAAATAAGGGAAATGACGTTGCTAGCCCACGATCGCTGACGTTGTTAGATAAAGTCTAATATCTCGTAATATGTTGCTATTAATGTTTTATGTTGTCGCAAAAATAGACGTAGAGCTAGCAACGCCTCAACCACTATCTCTAAACACCATTAAAATGGAATTAGGTATAGAAATACAAAGCAAACAATGTTGGGAGCGGTATTATTCAAAGCAATGTGCATTTTTAGATTCCTTCTAATACAGGAGTTATCGCGTAGTACTGTTTTGCAGTTGATGTATATGCCTTCAGCCTTCTAAACATTGCCGGAGTAAATGTGTAGCTAATTTATAAGATCAATACGAGTACCAATGAGTTGATTCTTCAAAGAAAATGTCTTAAAGAGCTTAGTATGAGGCTTGCGAAGTCACATTTGATGAAACAAATAGGTATTTGAGGACTGTCACATCCTCTAAGGCAACTAACACAAACTGCCGCTGATATCTGTGAATCACCAACAACTACTACAAATAATGCAGACAGGAAAAATTAAGGTGCGTCTTATGTCTCAGAAGGAAGAACCGATTCATCCAACATCGTTGCAACAGTTGCTCCAGTCCAATTCGCAAAGAGCACAAGGCAAAAACTGTTCATGTTTGCAGGAAGTGTATCATCACTTCACAAGAAATTGACTTCCGATTCGTGTCAGTGAACTCAAAACTGAAATTTGTGGTTAACAGTTGAATTCAATTTGTACCAAAGCATCCTTTAAGGGTTTATAATGTAGTCATATATTATTGTCTTTTTTAATGTTTGGATTTTTTCCCGTTCATTGTGCATCACAGTTTTCAGTATGATATTGCTCACACTAGTTTAAAGATGGTTACACGAATGCACATGCAAACTTGTATGTTGACTTTAATTATGTATCTTAAAATAAAGGTATATTATTAAGAAACCAAGTTGTTAGAAAAAAAATGTAACATGGGAGTCATTCCGTGACGCAAGCGACCTTAGCATTTTTTATATTTTTACGTATGTAAAACCTCCATTGAATAGCCAGACACGTGTTCAGGTTATTGCCTTCACCCACTCCTGAGATCAAGTTCGATAGAGGTAGCTTTAAATTATAAGACCCACCCTCAAGTAAGATGTAGCAGCCGGTAGAACTTCAAATCAGAGGTGAGCACCAATACTAAACCTAGCGTAAACACTGAGAGGATTTTCCCGACCGTCACAGAAGCTTATCCCTGCCTAGGCTCACAGGTTGTAGGGCAAAAATGAAACCTATCAGTGCCAACCAGAGAAAGGGAATAAAAGGATACAAAGATGAAAGGAGAAGGAAAGGAGGGAAAGGAGAGTTGGTAGAATAAGGCCGGGGAAAGAGAAAACCATTAGAAGATTGGATATCATATCTTTGTCTATTGATATCACTGAGTACATAGAACTTCAGCATACAAAGTGGCAATCATTACAATTATTTGTGTAGCCAATTAGCAGCTACTGTCGTGCAATATACACTTCTGTTTCTGCTCTTTGAAAACACATCAGTGATAGGGAACTAGGGATGTGACCTCGATACCGTTGATACCTGGATACCTGATACCGTTGATATTCTAGATATTCGGCATATCGAAGTACCGTAGAACGAGCTACGGTTTTTAAACGTTTTTGCCAATTTTGTTATGAAGATGTTTACTAAAATTCCTAATTACATTTTACAAGATTCCCTGATGTCTGTTGTACTGTTATCATTCAGAATAACACAATTATTTATTATACAAACAATCGAAATGTGGCTGAAGTTTTCCAGAAAGCAGGATAACTTCGGCCACGAACAAATATGGTGGGAAAACAACGTTACATTTGCCTGCGCTTACTTCGGTCACTAGAAATGCATTCTTTAATGCTGTGCTTGTGTTGGAACGAAAGTTGCTTTTAAAAATGAAGAAATTGAGTGGCAAATATTGTATTTTCTTCTTCTTTAGAGCTTCATCTTACTAGAAAACAATTTTAGATCAAAATTGCTTTTCAAATAAAAGGTCATTGTTTTACCCATGATTTACTTTAAAACATGTCATAATTGTCTGTAATATTTCTGTCTTATACGAAGAGATGGTTGCAGTTTCCTCACATACTGATTCCTCTGCACGTTGCATACATCCTCGCTGTGAGGAAACACAAGGAAGATTTGTTTCCCTGAATTTTGTCTGAAGAACTTTATTTCATGTTCCCAGAATTCGAAATTTCTGCAGCATTGAATCTCTGATGCTTTTCAGTAAAAAAACTGCACAAGAACGAAGTCTCTTGCATTTTCTCATCAAGAATTACTGGTGACACATTCCTTGAACCATTTGTGTTGGAACCTATAGAAGAAAAAAGGCTCAGTTTAGACAAAGTCATCTGCTTGTTCTAAGGTAGAACCGGTTGCTTCAAGTTCCATTTCTGTTCAAATGATGCTTGCTACTGACACGCTCATTGCATATTTTCTATTCAATCCCTTTGATTATTATATTCTTTCTTTCTCTCTCTCTCCTCTGTGTGCAGATTTCAGGGACCCGCCTCTGCAGTGTGGTAGTAGCGTGCCTACCTCACGTCCAAGAGAATCCGAGTTATCCGAATAAGGTTTTTTCCCAGGTTTTACCTTATCTTGAGATGTGCTGTAGCTTAAAGCTCTATGGACCTCAAATTTATTTGAGCATCATTTCACCCATTTCATTCGTTCACCGTATAATATGAAACTACGTGGAGGACGTTAAAAAATCAGGGGTTCCGTGAATGAGTCGTTTGAAGACACCACTCAGTTCTTATTTTGCTTTTTTTAATTAATATTATGTAGAGTGAGTTACTGTGATACCGTATTGGGTTTGGCTAGATATATTTATTTAATTTGATCTAATTTAGTTCATTTTCAGAGATACTGATTTAAGAAACAAGGTTAGGGACTATTTTAATCTTGTTGCTGTTGTATACTGGCAAGAGCAGCATCTGGAATGTTTCTTTGGTATTTTGTAATGGCCGAAATTCACCTAAAAATTCACATCGATGAATGCAAACCTAATTCAATGAAACACTGGTTGTTTAATCTGTTTCAATCTTAAATAGCATATATGAGTATATAGAGATACTTACTCATCAATTGCGTAGAACAGAAATCACCTACATGTCAAGGATCGAGACAATACCATAATATCATTACTTTGTCCTAATGGACAGACCAGGATCTTCAATGGCTACGCTAAACTTATCAATGCAAAGGAATCTTTTGATGTAATTTTCACAAATTTTGAGTCGTGTGATTTAAAAATTTGCACACATGTCGAGGACCAATGGCAATACAATTCAGGACTTTATCTTAATATCCTGACCATAATCATTAGGATAAAAGAAACTACTTAGATAAATGTATCAATGTAAAAGATCTTTCGATGTAATTTTCACCAAATTAGAGTTGTCTGACTTGACTTGAAAATTTGCACACGTGTGAAGGACCGACGTGAATACAATAATATCATGACTTTATCCAAATGTCCTGACAAGGACTCTGAGAACAAAGAATTACTACGGTAAATGTATAGAAAATAGTACAATTATGATATCTTAGATGTCACTAAGGCACATTTCTGCATGCTCCCTGAAAATTGCTTTAACTAAATAACTGCATATTTATATTATATTGGAAGACGTGGGTGCCCAGAGAGAGGACCTGAAAGGAACACGAGACCTAGGTGAAATATCGCGGACTGGAGTTAACACAGGGCCAAGACACCCACAACAGCTGGTAGTTTAGAAATCGACACAAGTTACACTGGAAGAAGAAATTAAATTACTTGAAAATATTGAAAGATGGAAATGTCCAGAGAGGGGAGCTGACAAGGACACAAGATTTCAGAGGAAGGATTGCGGATCGAAGTTTACCCTGGGCCACAACAGGTAATAATGTAGTTAAAACACTAATTATAATCAAATACTGCTCCCAAAAAGGTATTTGGAAATTTTCAAACAAATTTGGAAGAAATCTCGAATTCGGAAATTTTGAAAAGATTTGAAATTAGAAATTTTTAAAAGAATTTGAATAGAAAAATTTGAGACTAAAAAATTAAAAATAAACTATAGTTTGGAAAAAAACTAAAAAGAACGCGCTTTTATAACAAACCAAACTAAAAAGTAGAAAATAAATTTTAAGTATGAAGAGTTTGTACTATAGCGATATAAGATCAACTAGTTCATTATATATCAAAATTTTGTAATAAGTTTGAAATATAAACTCATTTATATGAGGAAAACAATACATTTTATTGTATAAGAGCGTGGGGTGCTTTTTAAATACTTTTAACATATCTTTACTTGTACAAATAGTTACAAATTAACTATTTATTACATTTGATGTCAGACACCCCACGCTTTTTTACAATAAAATTTATTTTTTTTTTAATATAAGTGAGTTTTATTTAAAACTTCTTAAAAATTTTGAAATATAATGAACTAATTTACTTTATATCGCTATAGAACAAATGCTTAAAATGTATTTTCTATCATTTAGTTAGGTTTGCTATAAAAGCGAGTTCCTTTTAGTTTCTTTAAACTATAGTTTATTAGTCCTGCTGCTCCGATATATCAGGTTTTCTAGTTATATATAATTTAATAAACATGCCGTGTAAGTATTGCGATAGATGTCTTCGAAAGGAAAAATCATATGAAAACCAACGGAAGGCCACAAAAGCCGCAGTTGCTCAGTTTGTATAGTCCAGGACTGCGTAGGAGTATAAAATGCCTTTTTTTCTTACTAATCCGGAGGCCCTATCCCGTCCATATTACTGTGTGGTTTTCCACCACACACGCTCGATTAATTTCAAAGACGAGGCCTGCACAATTTTCCCTCGGGCTTTCTAGAGCGTGTGTGGATACACTCAGTGTGGGAGCATTCGAGTTAAGGGAATATATGTTACTCAGTGGATTGGGGAGAAGGTTACAGCACATATTCAAAGACCATAAATGAGGGGCAAAAATTTGAACGCTCACGTATAACAGCATGGCAACGGATTCATTTTTAAAATGTCACCATTTGCTATTTGCTAAACTCATACTAAACTAGCGGTAACATTGTATTATTTGGGGAGGGGGGCAGATAGTTCTGAAAAAGAGAAAACAACATACCAGGTGGTCCATCTCATCCGGCAGTGGAGTAAGAATGGATGGTGTTTGCATGGATGTTGCTGTGGCAATTTACAATCTGTAATCCTTAATGTTAGAGAATAGCAGCATATACAGCAGTGAATTTATTCCTTGGAAAATAAAGCCCATGTAAGTAAAGTGGAAAATATTCTAAGGCTGTTATTGTCTGTTGTCAGGGGATATATGCGATAGCTCAGGTCTTGGGAACTACCTCACATCACTCGTCTTCTCTTACAAGTATCATTCACTCACGCCACTGGCGGCCACTTCATAGGAATCGCGCCGCTGTGTTCTGCAACTCCTTTAACGCACAAAGGGTTATTTACTTATGCGAATGCCGGATGAGATGCGCCACCTGGTATATTGTTATACAAATGGTCACTTATTATTACAACTTTAAGGGATATTATTCTAAATGTATCGTGATTTTGCTATTAGGGACAGAAAATGAGTATACGATAATGCATATTCAAGTATTACTAAATACATAATATTGTGACGCCAAGCGCGGTGGACAATAAAGGATGGTCGGGGCCAGGCTACATCACGCCACATACCAGGCCGGCGAGCAAACACAGGCGCTTACGGTCAAGCTTCCCTCCACCGCTCACACGAGCAAACACGTGATTGATTACAATCAAGCGGCGACACAAAAGATTTCCAGAGCGTTCTAGAGGCATTATGCGACGGGCGTATTTGTGGAAGTTGAGAAATGTCCGTATGATGTCATCCCTACTATATAAGGAGGTGAGGAAACAGCAGACGAACTAGTGAGTTAAAGACATGAGTCGGAGAGTATGTCACTGAGTGCGAGACAACTGTGTGTGGTACTGTCGCCGTGGGAGGCACGTGGCGTCGAAGCGTAGAAAATTTAACGAGCGTCAGGTGATTGTATCGTCGGAGCTAATGCATGGGCGACAAAGAAAGTGAAGAAACACGGTGAAAGGACCAAATCAAGTTTACGAGAAGAAAACAGCTGTTAGTTGTAACATCTCCAAAGACTGTAGACTGTGTTAACACTAACCGAAGAGAATTGCGTATTTTTGTAGAAGTTTAGGAGACAAAGTGATAGAAAAGTAACTGGAATGGATTTTATTCTTCTGTCACAGTATCGTGACATGTGACAGATCAAGTTACTTTTAATGTCCGTTTATTTCTTCTAAAACTGAATCACATAACTCAGTTCTCCGTTTTATCGTTAACACAATTTACATTTGTCGTTACTTTGCAGCTTACAGATGCTCTGTTCTATCACAACCTTGATAGAATTATTTCTCACTGTGCACAACGAACAACTCCGACAATTAACTGTCTAAAACTACCTTCTGGCGATACACTTAGTCAAACTGCTTCAACGTTAAACTCACTAAAGGCTACCTCAGTACTGACCGCTCGTGCTTATATAGTCCAGTCGAAGCACCGCCAAATTTTCTGGAAAACACATTTCTGAAAGCTTCTCGTACTGCCTGGCAACAGCCTCGGTTCCGACCGCTCGCGTGTTGCTTACCGAGCGGCGCTTACAGTCAGTGATGCGAGGTGACCAAAGTCTGGTATCTCATTTCCCGTTCGGCCGGCGCAATATTATCTATTATTTACATATGCTGAGGCATTTTTATTGTTAATGAATTTTCCTGTGTGTGCGGGGCATTAATCCACTTTAACAAATTAGAACACCAGGTGCTGCAAAACACTTTATTTATTATTTAGGCCCTTAGTGTAGTGCAAACGTTACATTTGATAAAATGCTGCACACAAACAAGAACAAAACAGAATTTATCGTTGAATCGAATCACTACTGGATTGCTGACTCACAACTGAACTACACTCGACACTATTCACTGCGCTGAACTGAACTGTCGCAGTCAACTAAGTACTGAAACACTGTCCACGGTCAACTTCGACTCCTTTCGTCTCTGCTCGGCTCGACTTACTGGACCAGAACTCAACTGTCCGTCGGATGTTGTCAGCACCCATATAGGCCCCGGATAAAAAGGGAACGTTTGAAAAAGAGAAACTTGCGAAAACAGGCAAAACTAATATGAGGGAGTAGAAAGGTGACATAGAATAAAATTACTGTTTTTCCTCTGGGGCTATTGTTCATCCAAGAATACCGTCCATTAGCCTCACCTAAGAAAATGTAGACGGGCCGATATGCGGCAATCCCTTCAAGCCGAATAAGTAGCCGCGGCGTCGGTACAATTCATTCGATGCAATGCAGATCCAAAAATTATCCCTAATTACGCTAAATGGGTGAAACGTCATATTAGTAAGTAAAAGTAGTAACATTTCCCTCAAAAGCTGCGCTAAAATAGCTAAATTACGATAAAAGACTGCACACAAAGTGAACGATATAGAACTATAAAGTATTATATATATTACCTGAGTGACCGAGCTTCGCTCAGCTTTTCTTTTCTTTTGTTTTTTACTTTCTCTACTGGTAAGTAGAGGAAGTATTGTATTCCAGCCAAAAATTTGATGTCGAGATTTCACCGGAAATATATGTTTTGAGACCCCCTGAGTCCAGAAAAAGCATTTTCAGAAAAAGGTCCGCGCGCGCGTGTATGCGTGTGTGTGTATGTGTGTCAGCCTATGGACAGCATAACTCAAAAACGAAAAGTTGGTTAAAAACCAAAATTGGTATTTGAGTTTAATGTTTTTCAAGGATGGGGCCTGAAGATTTTGAAGAAAATAGTCCCACCCTAAACTAGCTTTTACATGGAACATTTTTCGTGAATTTTCCTTTTCTTGAAAATGGCTCTAACGATTTTGATTAAAATGCCGTATGTTTGGGATATTTGTATGACAAATGAAATGCATATTTCGAATTTTCTGGCTATAGCCTATGTAGTCCTATTTACTCCAATGAATCTTGCATAACTGGTAAGCCATAAGACATAGACCAAATCTTACTATACAAAAAATGTCGATCTTGCTAAAACTAAAATTTAGGTTTGAATAAATTTTTTTGTAGAGTGAACCATTTCAGAGATATTCTTTGTTATTTGTGGCAGTTTAGGAAAACAAATTTTCGTGAAATGCAACATCGTTGCTCATTTTCTTTACATGTTAAGCGTGCAAAGGAAGCGGGATCTCAAAGCTTTAAAATATTTGACAACCACTCAAAGCTTGCTGTATAGTAATATTTCCCATGTACCTACAAGGAAATAAGCAATAAGATAATTTGTACAAATTTTTATCTCAACTAACACGAAAAAGATTTAGGAATAAGAGTTTGTACGAATGGTTAGTATAAGAGTAGAGAAAGTCATGTGAGTACAACACATAAGAATTTTTTTAATTGTGTCTTTTCTTTGGGAGAGTATACTTATTTAGACTTGAAAAGCAAAATGTTAACTAAATATTAATTTACATCGTAGTTGTCGGACGCGTTTTCGTGACGAGACCTTTAATGTCCTGGCTTGTTTGTTGAAATTGGCCTATTAACAGAGAAATTATGGCCAAAATAAGGTTTCGAATAATTGTGACTGTTGCGCGTAGACTAAGATAGCTACGTGCATTTTCTTTCTGTATTCTGATAGCCCTGGAAGAGGACTTTAAAATGCTACTTAGTTTGTTGAAACATCGGCACATTAGAAGACACGAAAAAGTCAAAATAAGATTCAATTGCTCTGTAGCCTTTTTTTCAGGAATGATACCTATATAGATAAACTTAAAAAGCAACACCCTATCTGAATACAAAATTTGATCGAAATCATTATATTTATACAGCAATTGCTCATTTAAATATATAAGATATATATCTATAAAGAGTTTGGTACAATGAAACAATAGGGTACCTAATCAATAGCGCTCATAATTATTTCGCAAATATGTTTTGAAGGTCAAATGTCACAAAGTTAGTTATAAAAGAAGATTACTATAGTTGTTGTTAACTAATGCTGGATTTCTGACAATGAAGCCATTAATCCTCTTGCTCTCGAATATTTTTCACTGATGGATGGGGCACTAGAAGTGGCAGGGCATCTTTGAAGGTGGTCTCGATCCATTTCCTCTTGCAGATCACATAGAGGACAGAGTGGTGAAGAATATATCCCAATTCTGTTTAAATGTTTTGCCAGACAATCATGTCCTGTAATCAACCTGAAGGTTGCAACTGCTGTTTTTCGAGGATACTCAGGAATTACTGTTTGAATGTTTGGTAGTTCCCATCTTTTATTCTTTGGTTTTTCATAGTAATTATTTTGCAATAACTTTTTTGAATTCAGAGTTGAGTAATCTTTTAGCTGCATAAAATGGTAGATTAACTATAGATTTTGTAAACCACTGGTACCCTTTTTTGCAAGAAAATCAGCTTTCTCATTACCACTCAGTCCACAATGAGCTGGTATCCATTGGAAGACTAGGTGTTTTTGAAGTGCTGTTAGATGGGTAAGGAATTTCCAACATTCTATAATTGTTTGGTTTTTTGGTGACAACTTGGAAGTAATTGCCATAATTGCTGCCCTGGAATCTGAGAGAATAACTGCTTGTTGAAAATGTGAAATTCTGTACAAAAGATTTTGTAGGGCCATTCGAATTGCTTCAATTTCTCCATCAAAGTTAGTAGTTCCATAACTTAAAGATTTGTAATAGGAAAAGAGGTGACATGTGACTCCAGCACCTGCTCTGCGGTTTTCTAGACCTGGGGCCGCTACTTCTTCACCAAGTAGCTCCTCAATTGGTCCCCCCCGGAACCTAACGAGGCTGCGTGCACCCCGTGCCAGACCTCCCAGAGGGGATAAAATCCCCCTGCTGGTACCGGGGATCGAACCCGGGTCCTCCGCGCCAGAGGCAAGCCCTGAGTCTTTAGTATATGTGTAAAATTTCTCTTGTGCCATGTATTGAATGGGAGTCTGATCAACTTTTCGTGTTGAATAAGAGCCGCTTTTTCTATTTCATATTCAATGGGGTATTGGTTGGTTAGTATTTCCATAGCTGCTATTGGTGTGGTTTTGATAGCACTTGTAATTAACCTCAGACTTTAGTTTTGAAAGATTTGAATTTTTTTGTGTTTGCTGTTACAAGAACTTCGCTGCAGTAAGTAAATAATAGCTTTATATATACATTGTATGTTGTGTTAAGAGTTGCTCTGGAACATCCCCACTTCATTCCTGTTAGACGTTTTAATAGTGAAAGGCGCCTCTCTGCTCTTTGTATTACATTTTCTATTTCTTGGTCCATGTAAGTTTGGTATCAAATGTAACTCCTAAATACTTTGCTTCCTTTGTTTCTGGTAATTGTTGACCCTCAAAATTTAGTTATATTTTTAGTGGTTTTTTTCTTAGTGAAAAGATTTGGTAGTTTGATTTTGTTGTACTAACAGTCATTAAATTTTCTTTGGTGCACCTTTGTAAGTTGGTTAAGGATTGTTGCATGGTTTTTTTAGTTCTGTACTTTTGCTTTTTGGTTTTGAAGTCCACATTACTTAGTCATCAGCAAATAGTGCACACTTCACACCTGATTCTTGTATTTGTTGTGGCAGATTGTTAATAAATATATTAAAAAGTGTTGTGCTGAGCACTGCGCCTTGTGGTAAGCCACGGTGTACTTGTTTGTATTTAGATATATTTCTTCCATATCTGGTTGCAATCAAGCGTTGTGTTAGGAAATGACATAGCCATGAAAACATTGGACCTTGTATCCCTATTTTTTTTTTTTTTTTTTTTTTTTTTTTTTTTTTTTTTTTTTTACTTTCTTTAGTAGTTTTGTTCTGCATATAGAATCATATGCACTTTGGAAATCAATAAAAACTTATAAATTATCTTCTTTTCTATTGAAGGAGTCTTTGATTTCTTGACTGAGAAGTAAGACTTGTTCATTTGTAGAGTGAAACTCTCTGAATCCAGCTTGACATGGGGATGTTAAATTTTGTGATTCTAGAAACCAATTTAACCTGTTTGATACCATTCTTTCCATCACTTTTGCTATTATGCTAGTAAGAGCTATTGGCCTATAATTTTTTATTTCTGATGCTGTTTTGTCTTTCTTCAAGAGTAGGACAATTATTGCTTTTCGCCATTCAGGAGGTACAGTGGTTTTCCAGGATAGATTGTAGAGTTTGACTAGTTGTTGTTTTGCTGTTTTTCGAAGGTTTTTTTATGAACTCTGGATGTATGTGATCTGGTCCAGGAGACTTTTGTTTTTTAGATTATTTATTGCAATGTTCAGTTCTTGCATATTAAAATTTTGAAGAAAGATATTGCACTGAGTGTTAGGATCACATTCTCTTTCTTGTTTCAAATCTTTCTTAAAAAATTTACGTTCCTTTTTATTATTTATTGTTACTTTATGTGAATTAGTATTATATTTATTGAATGTTTCGGCTATGACTGCATCATTTACTAAAATTTTATTGTTGTGTATGATAGGTGTTCTGTTGTTTTCTTTCCTGTCTTTGACATTTTTTATGAACTTATGAGCTTTGTTACCATCTGTCCTATAATCCATTTTTTCTAAGAAATTATTAAAGTGATTCCTTTTAGCAGTATTAATTTATTGTTTTAGTGAGGCACATTTCTTTCGCCATATTTGTGTATCCAATATGTTTTTTGTTTGTTCAGCTGTATTTAAAGAGAGCAATAGCAGTAATAGTAACCGTTTTTTTAGAGAGCACCATATTTTTATATTTTGGCGGTCACATCGCTCTCTCATAACCACCAGAATGTCTGGAGGACGACACCTGTCGTTGGTTTACGGGTCTCACCGACCTGACCGGGAGAGTTATCAAAATAAATTCACCGACCATATCCTCTGATTACCAATCAGAGGACGTATTACATGCCATGACAGGTCAGCATGTTAGGGGTTAAGGTTTTATAGAAAAATTCGAGAAATGGAGAGGTTGGAAAAATAGACTCCCTAGCCCTCAGGAACCCTAATAGTATCGGGGTCGGAAGAGAATAAGAGATGACCAAGGTAAGGTCAGATAGAAAAGTTACAGTGAGGAGCAAAACACCAGTAAGTGGAAGTAATGTTCTGCTCAGCTTGGGTACCTTGAGGTTGCCATTCACATATCCCCTAGACGGAGACCCCTGAGAAAGTAAACTTATTATATAAACATAGAAGTTCGTAACATTTAAGCTTTCATTCTACTAATATAACAAATATATAGAAACTATAGGCTATACTTATCTTTTATGCATAGTACAAGTTGTTAACTTATTATATAAACGTAAAAGTTTGCAACATTCAAGCTTTCATTCTACTAATATAACAAATATATAGAAACTATAGGCTATACTTATCTTTTATACATAGTGCAAGTTGTTAAATATGTGCATATATGTATACCCTGAAAATGCTGTAGAAGTCTGGCGAAACTTAAGTTTGATTAATTCTCTTAATGTGACCATTCTGGCATCTTGCATAAATTTCCCATTGCCATGTGTTGACTAGCTAACTGCCTAATTGTATGTACACAGGGATATCCATAAAACTTCTACAAACAGTGATATTTTATGAGTATCTTGCTCATTCTGATACATGCACAAAACCTATTTGTTGCTATACTGTTGGTCACTTCCCACTCTATTTCATGCTTTCTTGAGATTGGTTGCTATATGTGTTTTGTACGCCATTTTGAATGACTCCATTACATTTATGCTTAAATTTTACATTAGGTTAGTGCTCAATTTTCATTGTGAATGGTCCTACACATTTTCAAGCTGCTTATTGTAAATTTACTAAATATTCGTACATTCATCATAAACAATGACTTTACATTATTGTCATACTTTTCCCATACCAGATGCTTCGGAAATATTGCACGTGGGAGTCGCGATGGGTTGTATGTTCAATGGTAACTTCAGAGCTGAATGAGCAGTCCTTTCACCTAGTAACAATGTTGCAGCTATTTCAGACGAAGCTGATTGAACCGTTCCTGGAATCAATCTGATAAGAAATATTTTCCGGTTCCTCCTGGCGCATCAGGTATGTTACTGTCGCAAGAAATAGACAAAAACAATCTTTGAAGCAGGATGTATATCCTGTCAAAATTTGAGCAAAATAGACGAGATGAGAATATAAAACATTAAAACCAGCAATATGCAGTCACAGTTACAAGTAGAAGACCAAGAGTTTACCAAGATTTTCTCAAACATCAACTTCACTACATGTTCTCCAGAATTGCATTTTTTATTGACCTTGGTACACTTTTCTCAGAAAGTACTAAAGCTAGAAGTGTGAAATGTTTACACAACATAAACATTACTATCCTCTATACAACAGGCTTAAACAGTTGGTAAAGTAACAGAAGAATTTAATATCAAAAAATGTTTTGTAAGCAAGTTTAATGAAACAAATGCGAACTATGACAAAAAATTATTTCTCAGCAACTACATAGAAAAATCTTAACACTTTTATCCTGTTGCATACACATATATCTGAAAAAATACCCCTCAAAATTTTGAACTTCTATCTTATAATTATAGTTTCTGAAATAATTGCACCTAAAAGTGATGAATTTAACATTGGCGGGATTGGCAGTACAATCTCCCCGTAATTGAGACTCCAACTTCTAACATATTGAAAGGCACACACACTCCATAGAGTATTACACAAAATGACATACTGTGCATGTACAAGATTTCTCTTCTTTTGAGAAATACGATTATGGGAAAAAATGCAGCTTATATCAATTTGCCACAGGAACACAATTATGACAATTGTATTTTTAAGTAAGATTCATGTTTACACAACATTTTTGGAATTGTCAAATGCTGGCCTCTTTCTTGATGTAAAACAAAAATTATGTCAATTGCTGAAAGGTTTCTCAAACTGTGCAACTTTAGCAAGAATGTTTACTAACTTCTTGGTAAGCTTAGGTAAGGGTTGTATGTCTGTCTTTCACAAGGCTATACAATACTATAGTTACAACTCTGAAGACGTTAAGTTTTCGTTCATAGATAGCACTATTCAACGCAATTTTGCTGTAGAGTAGGCAATAAGCTCTTTTAATTAAGATTCATCTCCTGAGCCCTAAACTTACACAGGCTTCTTCCGACCACCTGAAGTTCCTCGCAAATCGTTCAGTATCTCAGATGTAATTGAAGAGCTGACATCTAAATACCCTATCCGAATGTTCTTTAATGTGTGAGTTATTATTCTGTGGCAGGGTTTAAAACGAATAACAAAAGCAATTCTCCTCCATATGAATGGAGTGTAGTGTAAGCAATTTCACCTTAAACATAAATGCATTTTTAATCAAGCCAGAGAATGTCTTCTAAAATTAATTCTGGAGGTTGAGACGTTCGCGAGTTCTTTGCATAGAAATAATTCCCAAATGAGGATATTCATTTGAATCATTATGACGAACGTGATGGCATGTCAACGTCATATTGTCTCTTCCTGCTCTGCTGAATTCTCTCTTCAGGAATTTGTGATGGTTTTGGCATGACATGCATAAGTAGAATCTCTAGTAAAGAAAATGTGGAGAGTCAGGATCAAGTGTCATAAAAAACAAGAATAAAAAAACTATAGTATTTCCTTGAAGTGATGATTATTATAATATTGAGGCGATGTACTGTGTAGAACTTTTATTGCCAGTAAAATACAAAATATGCACTTATAAATATTGTGGTACGTTTGGTATATACGTTTGGTATATATACATACACACATACATACACATATGCCAAATTGAAATAAGGTATATTACCATGATTATCTTCTCAACGAAACAATATCATAGAAAATAAAAAAAATATATTTAAACAAAACTATAAGTATATGAAAGCCAAATAGGACAACGGTTTACAGAATAATTCCCTTATTAGCAAAGAACCACAACCATTGCGAATCTCAGAAGTCGGTTTAGGGCCATCATTAACTTTTACAGCAATTTTTCCATAAAATGTGAAGTTGTAAAACAACAAAAAAGAACGAATAAGTGTCACAATTGCTATAATTGTAATCACTTTACTACACAATTTACCGAGCGCGATGGCTCAGACGGTAACGCATTCGGGAGGTCGCGGGTTCGATTCTCGTGGCCGACCTTGCTGACCTTGAAATCTTTAAGGGGTTCTTTCCTGTGTCACTGAGGTGAATGCTGGGAAGAGTTTAAACCTTATATTCCCGGGAAAAAGTACGAATCAGCTGGGAAATTTAATGTCGTACTGGCAAGTTGACCATTGTAGCTGAATGGTTAGAGCAGCCGCTCGATTAGCGGAAGATCCGTGGTTCAAATCCCGACTATGGCATTGAATTTTTCAGTTTCTGATTCAACCTCTTAAGCATTGCCCACACGCGGCTTGTGTGTTTAAAAACACCAGCAGTAAGCTTGTTGGCATAAATAAATAATAATTACCTTATATTCCCTTCCATTTCATTCTTGCTATCCGGTATTTCCAGGCTGAAAGCGTCATATAGGGAAGATGCTATATCGGGAACACAACTTCAAAGTATCTTTGAGCTCCTTTATGTATATTTTTAGTCACAAATACTAGTATGATCTGTCTCTTTCAGATCATTTTAGAACTCTGCTACTAGCCTCTTTGTCACCGATAGAGCTATTTACGTTTCTTTATAAGAGCTCTTAGTAGATTTTGGGGCCTTTTGCAGGATGTTTATAGACACTTTAGTGGCTTCTGTGGTCTTCTGGAGGATGTTCATAGTGCTTTTAGTGGCTTTTGTGGCTTCATGGAGAATGATGATAGCTTTCTAGTGGCTTTTGTAGCCTTTTGGAGGACGTTCACAGTCTTTGTAGTGGCTCCTATGGCCTTTTGGAGGATATCCATAGTCTTTTAGTGGCTTTTTGTAGCCTTTTGGAGGACGTTCACAGTCTTTGTAGTGGCTCCCATGGCCTTTTGGAGGATTTCCATAGTCTTTTAGTGGACCTTTGTAGCCTTTTGGAGGACTTTCGCAGTCTTTTTTGTGGTTTTTCTGGTCTTTTAGGGAATGTTCATAGTCTTCTTAAGTAACTGCTTTGGCCTTCTGGAGGCTGTTTATAGACTTTACTGGCTTTAATGGCTCTTTGGAGGATGTGAACAGTCTTTTAGTGGTTTTTGTGGCCTTTTTGAGGATGTTCTTATTCTTTTAGTTTTTTTTTTTTTTTTTTTTTTTTTTTTTTTTTTTTTTTTTTTTTTTTTTTTTGGACTTTTGGAGGATGTTGGTAGCCTATCAATGGCTTTTGTGGCCATTTAGAGGACGATGGTAATTTTTAGCGACCTTTGCGGTGTTTGGAGGATGTCTTTTGTGGCCTTTTGGTGGATTTTCATAGTCTTTTTAGTGGATCTCTCGACCTCTTGGATAATGTTCAAAGTCTTCTTAGTGACTTTGTGATCTTTCAGCAGGGTCTACAACGAATCCCTCACGATTTATTTAGTTTTGTGTTGTTTTTAGTCTCACTGGCTTCCATTATTTTTACAGCTCCTTCCACGTTCGTTACAGAGCATTGTCTTCTATTCTATACCCTCATAGCTTCACCTAACCGAATCTATCCTAGCCTCAACATTATGCTTTTGTGTATTTTATTATATCCCTTATCATAGCTCTGACACCAGCAGCGGATGCTTCAAGATATCACAAAAGAACTACGCTTTCATAAAGGTGTGAAGGTTAATACCGTGGTTGAATGGCGCTTCATTAATACTGTTGGTGACATCACTGATAACACGTTTAAAACGCGTAACCAAACCCGTGCTTTTGGAAAGTATCTTGGACGCTATCTTTGAGACGAAATTCAAGAAACTTTCTGCTGAGTTGGAAGCCTCAGTTTAAGGTAGGCAATTTGGCCTTGTTGGCTGTTTATGGTGTACAACTTTGTATTAATACGTTCAACCCGCTTTGAAACTGCAGCTATCTTCCACTACCATCATCTGTCGGTACGAAGGAGGCGTGTATAAATCCTCAGAACTATAATGATGAAAAATGTTTCATGTATGCGCTCCTCACAAAGTTCGTCATTATAAATGCACACCGCGTTAGCAAGTATAAGGAAGTGTCTCTTTTCGTTCCAGCTTGATTGAAATTCCTAACTTTGAGAAACTTAATAATATACCTGTTAACGTTTTCGGCTTGGATGAGACGCATAATGTTTCCTATTAAGGTAGCTGCTGAAGAGATTTCCGGCCGCCGCGACCTGCTAGTGATGATAGTGGCAGGAATCACTATGTCTATATCATGAACTTTAAGAAGCTTATCCACTATCAAAAAACTAAACATGGTGTAATTTATGCATGCAAATGCTCCTTCAGTCAATTTGACAGTCAGTATGGGCGAAGCGGTTTGGAAAAATTGGAGCATGCTGCTGTCTACAAAATAGGTTTGCTAGGATAGTTATGCCTAGTAAGGAGAACGCTATTGTCACATTCAAAAACGTTGAAAGGATGCTGAAACTGCCATGTCATCTATGCAGATTTCAAGAGCATACTCGCTTCTTGCCATACTTGCGCTGATAGTCCTGAAAGCCCTTGTACATTTTCATATCAGAAACATTCCCCAGTGTGCCCTTGTGTTTATGTCAATCCTCTAATCTTGAACATGTTCAGACTGATCTTCCTAAAGAACCATATGTTTACCAACGACCTGGCGCTGCTCAGAAATTCATGAAATACCTGATGTAGTTAGCGAATAAAATTATCTTATACAAAGCTAATGCTCCATTAACGCTGACGGATGAGAAACAAGAATCTTTTGAGTCCTCTACAACATTACCTGCGTGGAGGAGAATTTACAGAAGGGAACTTGAAAGTACGTGATCATGACTATCTAAGGAGTGGATATTGTAGAAGTCTGCATAATAAGTGTCATTTGGTTTGCAAAAAGGCCAAATTACATCCATTTCTTCATGTGTACCCTAAGCTGGTATAATTCACACTTCATTGTTTATGAGATAGGGTGCACCAGCGAAAGCGTACAGGTCATTCCTAACTCAGAAGAAAGCTGCAGTTCATTTTCAAAGCACATTAACGCTATAAACTCAGATTTGTAGATACTTTCCGTTTCCTGGTTACAAACTTGCGGAAGCGGGTAAAAACACTGGCCACTTATCCTGAAACACTGAAGTATTTTGAAGCAGAAAAGACTGACTTGATGACTCGCCAGGGGGTATTCCCCTATAATAACGGCACATCGTGGGATGTCTTGAACGAGACATATTTACCTCCGAGGGACGCTTTATATAACAGATTAAACAAAGAATAAATCAGCATTGAGGACTACAAACACACTCAGAATGTATGGAAGCAGTTCAATACCAGAAATTCAGGCAATTATAGCGATCTCTACTTAACTTCGCATGTACTTCTTCTTGCTGATATATTTGGCACATTTAAACCTCAAACGTAACACACACGTAAAGTTGACCCTGCTCATTATTTTACCTCTCCTGGGCTTAAATGGTATGCCATACTTCTGTATACCGGAATTCAATTGCAATTGCTTGTTCATTACGATCATCTGCTCATGGTAGAATTTGGTTAAAGAGCAGTTGTATACCAGGTTTCTCATTGGTATGCGGAGGAAAACAACATCTACATGGAGCAGTATGATCCTTGTAAGACCTCTCATTTTATTACATACGAATACGCCAATACCAATGTGGGTGAGCGACGTGTCAGCCCTTCTCTATGGAGGATTTAAGTGAGTTTCTCCTGAAGAAGTTAATCTAGAAGATTACAAGAAGATGATCTCCTTGGATACATTTTAGAAGTAGACGTCGAGTATCCGACTGAGCTGCATGATCTATAGAATGTCCTGCCGTTCCTGCCAGACTGTATCAAATCAAAGGATTGCTCTACAAAGAAGCTAATGTCACACCTTGGATCAAGGAAGAAGTACGTGGTGCATTGCATGACCTTGAAGCATGCTGTTATTCATCGACTAAAGCTAACAAGGATTTATCGTGTGCTATAATTCCGCAAGTCACACTGATTAAAGCCATACGTTGAATTCAATAACGGGCGATGACAAGGAGCAAGAAATTATTTTGAGGAGGACTTCTACAAACTTTTCAACAACGTTATGTTTGGTGAAACTATGGAGAATATACGGAAACGAATTGATATACGACTTGTTACCAATGAAACGTTGGAAAAGGTGATTACTAAGCCTACATTCATTGACCGAACCATATATGGACCTAATCTGGATGCAGTGCATATGGCTTTACGGCAAATAGTGTTCAACAAGCCAATATATATTGGTATGTGCGTGCTGGACATATCCATGACATGAATGTACTGCTATCATTATGATGTTCTGTTACCATATTATGAGCTTGAAAACCTTGAACTTATGTGCATGGATACTGGTTCATTCAACCATCGAGTGACTACGTGGAACATATACCAAGACAAGCTACGTTTTCTTAAGCATCTGGATACGGCTGATTACCCTAAAACACATATATGTATTCTACGAAATAAAAAGTGCTGGGAAAACTTAAAGACAAAACTATTGGAAAAATCGTTCATCGTTTTATTGAATTGAGACCCAAGATGTATGCGCTCGATATCGATGGAAGTGTGATCAAAAAGATAAACGGCATAAAACATAGTGCCATTAACAGCACACGCTAGTTCAACTGCCTCCCACCTCACGTCCTTGCTGAGAGGCAGAACGCGCCAGTGCTGTCTCTTGCGCCGTGGAGTTCTGCAATTCTTTAACGCATGAGGGGTTATCTACCTACGCCGATAGTAATATATGTATGTTTAAGGGTGCTAAACTACATGGTCATCAGTGCCCTTAAAATCAATTCATGGCAAAAACTAGATATAATCTTCAATAAAAAATAAAATTACTAGTAAAAAGGTAAAGCTTACACCGATGATGGATGAAGTGGCTCACCTGCTACATAAACCTAAATAACCGGTAAAAGATACCAAAAAATCATTACCAACGTATAAAAAGCTGATTAACTCTAAAATTATAAGTACTGGGCCATACTGGCCTCAGAGCTGTGATAAAAGATCTAACAAAACATGTAAAAGAAGCATAAGGTTGAAGTTAGGTTAAGCGAAACTATGAAAGTATAGGATAGAAGGTGATGCTCTGTAACGAAAGCGGAACGAACTGTAACTATAATGGAAGCCGGCGAGACTGTAAAAACAGCACAAAACCAGTATCGAAGGGATTGGTTATAAAGCCTCTAAAAAGGTCACAAAAGCCAAGAACAGGGCTATGAGCTTTCTCCAAAAGGCCACCAAATCCACTAACGACTCTGAACATCCTCCGAAAGGTCCCAAATTCCACTAAAAGACTGTGTACTTCCTCCAAAAGGCCACAAAATTCGCTGCAAGGACCATCAACAGCCTCCAAAAAGCCAGAAAAGCCACTAAAAGATTATGAGCATCCCCCAAAAGGCCACAACAGCCCCTAGGTGAATATCCTCCAAAGAGTCACAAAGGCCATTAAATTACTAAGAACATCCCCCAAAGGGCCACATGAGCCACCAGAAGGCTATGAATAGCCTCCTAAAGGCCACAAATGTCACTTAACATTCTCCAAAGGAGCACAAAATCCACTAAAAGGCTATGATCATCCTCCAAAATGCCACAAACGCCACTAAAAACATCCTTCAAAGATCCACAAAAGCCGCTAAAAGGACACTGAACACCCCCCCCCCCCCAAGAAGCAACAAAATCCACTGAAAGGACTATGAATATCACCCAAAAGACCACAAAAGCCACCAAATGACTATGGAAGTGTTCAAAGAGCCACAAAATCCATTAAAAGGACCATGAACATCCTCCAGATGGGCACAAAGGCCAGCAAAAAGATCACGAACATCTCCAAAAGACCACAACTTCCAATAAAGCTCTTACAAGGATAAATATCTCCATCAGTGACAAAAGTGCTAGTAGCAGAGTTCTGAAACGTTCTGAATGACACAGATTATATCAGCACTGGTGACCGGAAATATACTTATAGGAGCTCAAAAATACTCTGAAATTGTGTTCCCTATACGGCATCAAAGGTTGATGAAATGTAAGAAAAGCCTTAAGGATCTGAACTAACATTTTAAGAAACCTTACATACACACAATCAACATAAAAGAGCTTTTATGTTAAACATCAGCTACTTTGATTAACATAACTCCTACAACTAACATGTATACACCATTACGTCACAGAAATTGTCCCTAGAGCCTACCTCAAATGCCTCCAACACCCTAGCCCTCAACCTTCTGCCTAGTACTCCCCAGATTACGCATGGCCACCATCTTGTGCATTAGCCCCTTGCTCACCCTATCCCCTCTGCACGTATCCCCTCTTTATTTCAATGTATGCGCATTAGCCCCTGTGCGCGATCTCTCTCTTATACCCTACTAATGTCTTAGAGCAGCTGTCGGCATCCCACTAGTCATTCGAGCCGGCGTAATCTGCGGGTTATAGGTCGCGCGTTACTTCTTGACGAATGAAAATTTTATATGAAAGGTTGAATGCGAGTCTCTACTCAGCTTTTGCGGGAACGAGAGAGAGGAGGTACAGTCTGCAGTGAGATGACGCGCATGCTTCTGAGCTGAAGTAGTACAACACTACAAATCAATTTATGACACTTGCAGTAATATCAGCCACACGTATTATACACTATACCTCTATAACTGTTTCCACTTAACTTTCTTGCATTTATTCTATTCCCGACATCTCTCCCTCGTCTGAATTGCTATTTTCGTTGCATGCATACATACATCCGTACCGCACAAAACTTCTGCAGTCGACTGTATACACAAACGCGACAGAGGAAAACAGAGGTGTCTGTTATCGTAGCATAAACATTTGCTGACCTGTTTATTAAGGGTAGGCTCACTCATTGGATTTCTGCTCAAGGTCATTCGTCAAGAACGAACGCGCAACCTATACCCACCGTTGTCGCTTGCATAGCAGGTGAGCAGCTGGAAAGGGGGGCAGGGGTATAGCAGTCAGGTATAGACAGTGGCGGTCTGGAAGTTGCTTACTCGTCTGTGTTAAAAAAGTACAAGAACGTACCAATTACCGTGTGTACCTTATTAACTGTGATACGAATTATATAATACATAAATAATTATTAGAACATAAGAAAATTCTACCTTCAAACCAATGTTCTGTTTCCGAACAAAACTACTTTCACCGATCATTAGCACCGATGGGTTTGGATTTTTCAATCCATTTTTCCCTGATTAACTGATCAGTACTAGGCGTCATTGATCGGGTAGGACACAATTTGAGGACACATTGTAAATTCTCGTCAGAAATCTGGCTTGTACAGCGGGTCTTAGTTAACTTCAAAAGGGAAAATCATTGCTTGCCCACGCAGGTGGTCCAAAACATGCATAGCATTCTATCTGCAAGACTATGTAAACGGGTAAATTTGCATTGTGGAAATGTATTGCACAACCCACTAATGTTAATTTTATTTTGAAATTTATCTTTCAACTTTATGTCATGTTGCAAAGCAATAGTTTCCATTTGTATTAAGCACACATGGTGTTATAATAAACAGAAAGTGGTGTAGCAAGTATATGAAACTCAATTTCAAGTTTTTCCATTACTTGGAATCAAGATTCAAATTCTGTAAACAGATCCTGCAGCATTATGGGCTAATGTTTCAAATGCTTGTTGGTGTGCACTTTAAACTACCGTAGTTGCCTTTGGAAAGTGTGTAGTGTCCTTGGAAAGCAACTGATGCTCCCATAAAGATAATTTTCATTTGAACGCAGTGATGTTTCCATTGAGATTAGTTAGAGTCGGTCTGGGTGGCTCAGTTGGTTAGACGCTGGCCTACTGATCCCAAGGTCGCGGGTTCAAACCCGGCCCAGGTCGATGGTTTTTAAGTGTGCTTAAAAACGACAGCTCCATGTCAGTAGATTTACTGGCATGTAAAAGAACTCCTGCGGGACAAAATTCTGGCACACCGGCGACGCTGATGTGATCCTGGCAATTGACAGCGTCGTTAAACAACAAAATATATTTTTTTTCATTGAGATTAGTGACCTTTTCCTGGCATAGAAACATTTAGTTCATTTAAATGTGCAGTAATATCTATCAGGATGGGTATGGCACAGAACACCTTTCATTTTCAAATGCTCCCACTGGTTTTGTTTGCACTTCCATAAACAATCTAATTTCATCTCTCAATTCAAAGAATGTCTCCAGTACTTTACCACGGCTGAGCCATCGTACCTGGCTGTGATATGGCATGGCTCCATGTTGGCTGACTAAGTCTCCTAGAAATTCTTTGAATTGACAATGTTTTGGACCTCTTTACCCTATAATGTTTGTAGTTTTAACAACCACCTCCATTACATTATAAAGAGAGAGACTTTTGTCACGTAAGTACTGTTGATGCAAGATGCAATGAATATTAATTATTTCATGTGTCGCATTTGGTTCCTTTATTTTATCTTTGATATGTGCTAGAGGACCACTCAGCCGTCCAACCACTGCAGGAACGCCATCTGTTGCCACAGAACTCTGTTTAATCCACGGTAAACACAATTTTTGCATAGTTTCGTCCACACCCTTGAAGATATCCAATCTTCCAATGTTGTATCTTTCATCGGAACTACATCTAACACTTCCTCCGTGATTTTAGGGTCCTTATCTACTCCTCTTATGTATATAGCTAATTGGGCAGTGTCAGAGATATTGGTGCTCTCGTTGGCTGCTAATGAGTGTGAAATAAAGCCTTTTGAGATACTTCCAAGCTGATTTGTGACATCCTCAGTCATTTCCTGTTTGAGCCTTCTAACTGTGGTTGATGAAAAACTGATTGTTTCAAACTCTGGAACTTGATCAGAACACAGCCCTTCGGCTGCCGTAATTAAGCAGTCTTTAATGAATACTCCATCCACAAATGGTATACATTTCCTCGTTATCTGTAAGGCAATCTTGTAGCTGAGGTGTACAGCCGATTGACTAACATGGTGGTGTTGACATCGTGTCAAAAGGGCTTCATTTAATTGTTGGGTAACTGTGGTTTGTTCTTCTCCCCCATATTGACAATAATCAATTGCGTGACATGTGGTGTAATGACGGTGTAAATTAAAATTTCTTCTACTATTTAGTACCTTCCCACAAACCAAGCTTGTTGGCATCCCTCCATAGAGATAAAGTGTTAGGAGCTGCTGGTCTTTCGTGTATTCCCTAGTCAGCCATAATCCTAAATGTCCAGCCTCCATTGAACAGCACTCCGCAATACAACTGCACATTATTTCTTACTGAGCTACCGACTATCCACTGAGAACCAGTGCGCAACCCAATTGACTACTCCTGCCTTAGAGCATTCATCCCCTCTTCTGCTTGAACCAAAGGTCTTCTTCTCGTGCTGGAATGTTCTGTCCGTTTCATTGCATTTCCAGTTCAAATCATTAAAGTAGTATATCAGTTAAAACGTTTCCTACACATAGACACAATTACACAAAGTGCTGTGATTAGAAAAATACAAGTTAAATTTCACAGCAGTGTTGTTTACGCCCTAGAACGTACACAATTCGAATCCCAAGTTTGTGGGTGATTTCATATACAGAACGCAAAATGCCAACACGTTGCATACAGTAGAAGGGAAAAAATGTAATTTACAGTATTTGGCTAGAGGTCGCTATCTCAAATATATTATTACCTTCACTAAAATATAGGGAGATCAGAGTAATTACACTTGAGGTCTCCCGCGATAATTATCACCTTACTTTGTTTTGAACCATCATTTGGCCTAGCTTGTCCATTATGTCAATTGCTGTAATGTTCGGTTGGGCGTAGGTGACTATTATTACAAGGTGTTCTAGACAGGGTGAAAGTAAACTATATAAAGACAGCAATAGGAGTATAAAAATGACACGGTCAGGACTCCCATATCTCCTGGTGAAGGAAACCTTCCTCGTTGAAAATCTCAGGTCAAGCGTACTTTTATACAGCACCTGCGCATCAGAAAAACTTCTGGCAACACTGGCAGGGAAAAGAGAAGTACGAATAGATCTCTCTAGCACAGGAGCCATGTTAGAAATATCATGAACAAACTTTGAAAGGAAACGAGTCTTCACAACTTTGGCTGTCCACGGATTTTATCACCTAATGCGCAAAACCACACTCTCCCATGAACCAAAAATAGACTGTGAATGTTTACTACATTAAAACCGTGCGATCGGTACCATGTTGAATTCTGTACAACAAGAACAAAAGACAATATGCGAATATGCAAACATGTAACACATTAATGTAGACTATTTTCCCAGTATAGCGATTTAGCTGCAACTATTTATTAAAGTAGATCAGAGTAGCTTACCTAAATAACGTACATTAAACTGAAGCTGTTGCCCTTCGTTGCCCTGAAAGATAAAAATGCAAGAACATAATTACAACTTTTGTTGTTGTTATTACTTCTTAAGCTACCAATCTGCAGTTAATGTGCTTATTTCAGTAGTGTCAGAATCTGCAGATATTACTTATTAATACCTAACTTACTTTAAGGCCAGCGTTTTGATATAAACAAAGATATAGCAACAAACTTCTGTAAGACACGAATTTTTCCCATATATGCCTCTTATTAACATGAGTCTCGCCTACGTTATGGCGCCAATTTGCTATATCATACATTGTCTGTAATATTAACTTATTATTCCCCTCCCAAACACTATTTTTCCGTGTGAGGTACCTCTTCCTTTCTAATTTCAGAAATGGTGTACGGACAACTCTATCCGAGTTCCATGTACCGCAACCTTGAGCTAATGGATTTCTTCTTGAGTGATTGCGTCATAATGTGCAATTGAATTGGCTGCTTGGCAAAAGTACTTTGTTGACAAAGGTACAATTGACAAATTGACAAAATACAAAGACAAATGCATTGTTGAGAAAGGTACAATTATGACTGGAAAAGGAGTTTGTGCAGAAAATATATAAATACACATTAGTTACCTAAACTGTCCATGATATAGGCATTAATGCAGAGGAGCAGAGAGAGGGAGAGAGATGGAGAAAGATCAATGTTTACGAAGGTATTTTTTTATGGGAAGCCTAAGGAGAGTAATAATGGGGTCTCGCTTAAGCGCCTCAGTTAGTTACGTGACCAGTGTGAATTACAACCAAGAGAGCGGATCGATAGAATATTGTGACGTCGGGCTCGGCACTCAACAAAGGACGGAGGAGGTCAAGCTATTTCACAACCCATGCCGTGCCGGCGGGTGGGCAAAGAACGCCGGACTGTTAACAATCAAGGCGACAGAAACAAGGGGGGTGTCGAGAACGTTCGCGACACTTCTATCTCAGTCGTTCTCGATGTGTGCATGTAGAAATCAAGAAAGGTCCATGTGACGTCATCCCCAGTAAAGGATACCCGAGGAGTGAGCTTTTAGAATTACAGTTACGGACCTGAACTGGTCAGCGTGTCAATGACTGAAAGACTGCTGGGCGTGTGTGTGTGTCGTCGTGATAGGTGCATCGGTCGTCGCAAGAAGATTCAGTGAGCGTCGCGAGTGACTGCAACGTCGTAATTAGGGTGAGAGAGACAGAGGGAGTGAAAAAGATACTAAATGGACTCAGCAGGGTCATGAGAAGTAAAATTGAAGGTTGTGATCGTCCGAAAGACAGCAAACTCTATGTACGACGAAAAGAAAAGTGTGTATTTGTCGTAAACTTTTAGAACATAATCAAGTGATACAAAAGTAATCGGACGGATATTGTTGTTTTTCTCACAGTATTTTTGCTCTGCTACAGACATAATACAACTCTTAAGGAAAACAACTTCATGTTATAGTGTATATCAGATACATACAGCTCGGTTGCATTCCTTTAAGTAATGGGAACCTTGTAGGATTATGTTTGCCTTATAAAATGCTGTTATACCAAAAAAAAAAAAAGCTTGCTTTATATGTGCAGCACTATGAACTAGGATAATAACGTGACTTATATGAGAACTCGATAGCCTTCACTTTTAGTAAAAATATAGTCCCACTGCATAAAACATAAAACAAAAAATTGATGATTAACTAGGAATTTGAATAACCATATTCCTTGCACATTATATCTGAACAAATTGTATATGCAGCACATTGAACTACTGAGGGGTAAGACTATTTTGATTAAATTTCTTCAAATTTGACACTCCACCATAAGAGGCTTAGTTGCTCCAAAATGCATTTCAACAATGTTTGGCTACACATACCCGCTGGTGGGAAAAAAAAAAAAAAAAAAAAAAAAAAAAGTTAGTAGCAGGTGCGGTTGATGCATATACTGCACTTAGAAAATCCTTTAATGGCATAGTTTTGTACAGAAATGAACTAAAAGGTGTACGAATATTTTGCTGTATAGACGTTTTCTACTTTAGTTAAAGAAGGTTGTAAGAAATTTATTCAAAAGTTCACTTCTGCGTGTAATGTTTCCTCAGAATTTCATGATAAAATACAAAGTAATCACGGAGCGCTGTGTGGAGACGTTTTGCAACATTCTGCATGTCAGGGGATAAGTAGATGTGCTTCTGACTGTGCGTGCGGAACTTCCTAACATTCAACTGGACTTTTGCTGCAGTGTAACTGCGTATTGTGACGTTGGGCTCGGCGCATAACAAAGGACAGACGGGGCCAAAATAGTTCACACAACGTACGAGGCCGACGAGCAAACAAAGGCTAAAGGTCAAGCTTCCTCACACCACTCACGCGAGCGAACACGTGACTAACAACAATGAATCAGCAACACAAAGGATTTTCAGCACTTTGGAGAAAGATCTGACTGCGCCATTGCCGGCGGGTTTGTGGAATCTGAGAAGGTTCTGTGTGACCTTGCCCCATATAAGCAGCAGAGGACACAGCAGACCTACAGTTAAGGACGTGAGTCCATCAGTGTGTCAGTGTCGTAAAAATATTCAAACAGTGTCGAGTGATTCTAACATCATAGTGTACGAGAGACAGAGAAAGTGAAGAGAGACACTGAAAGGGCTGAGCAAGGTTACAAGAGGTAAAAGTTGTGAGCTGTGATAGCACGAGTGACTGTAGATTGTGACAACGACGAGAAAAATCTGTGTATTTGCGATAAAACATTAGAAGACAATAACGTGATAGAACAGTAACCGTACTGGATTTTGTTATTTTCTCATAGCAGATTTTATAAAATACGAGTATAATTAATTATTTTTACTTCCCCTCTTACTATTCGTGGTAGAGAAAGCATGCATTATACTCAGTAAGACCATATCGAATTTTCACTTGAAGTGAGTGTTTCGAGGTTCCTGAATCTACAAAAGCGCTTTTAAAAAGAGGTCTGTGTGTCTCTCTCTGTCTCTGGACATCATAACCCGAAAACGGAAATTAGGTTAAATACCAAACTTGGAATCGAAGTTCAGCATCTTCCATAGATGGACAGGAAGATTTTAAGAAAAAACTCTCCATCGCAAACTACAGTTGAAAGGGAAAATATATCGTAAATTTTGACTCTCTCAAAAAACTGGTCTAACGATTTTTATTTAAATGCCAGATGTTTAAGACATCTCCATGAAAAATTAAGGGGATCTAAGGCAGCGCTTTTACCCAAGTGACCAGTGTTTTCAATGTTTGGTTTTCTGCAGAAATGAACTCCTTTTTAATATCGGTAAAACACTAAATGTATTTTATGGTGTACCAAAACTCTTTGAGGGCTGGCAACTTTAACCTTTTACACCAGTTACATTAGCCTGTATCAATGTTTTCATTATTAAATATAAGTCTTCAGAACGACATTTTTGAAGTGACAAATAACCCATCTAGTGTAATTTTCTTTAATGTTTCATAAAACACGGTAATATTGCCTTAACTAAAGAAATTATAGAATCCATTTTGGGCTACAATGTAAAATTTTGGCACAGTTGTGCTATTAATTTTTTTTTCCTTACCTTTCAGGCTGCATTATTGATTATAATTAATATTTTGCTGTTCAAAACACAAAATGAAGAAAAAACACTATAGAATCATTTCTTAGTAGTTTAAATATTAATATGATAAAGTGGTACTAATGAAAAAAAAAAATATTTCTACTGCAAGGAATATTTCATGTTTTTCAAATATCACGATGTAAAAATAGAAAATAGCTCATAGCTGAAAAACTACTGCATCAGTTTTATTGAAATTTATATAGTATGCTATTTAGAATGAGGGTAACCAACATGCAAACATTCAAAAAATATTTTAAAAAACTGTAGAAAATGATATAAGCTGCACTACGTCCCCTTAAATGCATATCTTGACTTTTCTGGAAACCCACTCTAAAGCCCTCTTCATTTTAGAGGACTGACAGTAGGAGATAGAAAACAAAATATTGGTTAAAAAAAGTTTATCTCGTTAAAACACAAAGTTTAGGTTAAATAACTAATTTTTATGGAAACGACAATTTTTGAGAAAACTGTTATTATTGGTTTGAATTTTCTAATACGCATATCACATAGGAAGTCGGTATTCACTTTTTTATGTCCTGGGTATGCAAAGAGAATGGGATGTCAAAGCCATCACAGAGCACCGAACTCTTAAAAAATTGGCTATTGCTTAAGCCTAACCCGGCGCCTTCACCAATTGCTACGGACCTCTCACGGGAGAGACCCAAAGACAGGGGAATGAATGCTCAAAGGTGAAGAGGCACTCGAGAGAAGTTCGGAGAGGCTTTTGTGGCATTTTGGGGTGAATACGTAATGCTAACCCCGATTTGGTGAACTAGCCATTTATTAGAGTCAGCAGGTTTGGGTGGACGAAAACTCGGGCCAGAATCTTACAACACACAGACCATGCTCAACGTTAACGGTGTGGGGGCGATCAGACCAGCGGACGGGCGTCGTGGCAGACGATGAGAATACACGCAACAGGCGACATGAACAAATCAGAAGCAAGAGACGTAATCAACGTAACAGACCAGGGGTATAAATCGCCCGCGTTAATAAAACTCCTGCCTGCTTTGTCAGTATTCCGATGTTATGGATACTTGACCTGGGTTAGCTTTCGTCACTTTACAATCACCGATTACAGTGGTGTGAGGAACTCGGTATGGCCATTACATTACGTCCTATTTTTATTGTATTGTCATAAACTGTATAATGAAGTCATATTTACGAAGGTTTCTCTCCATTGACATAAAGTGAATGGAATAATAAATGCTCTTGGAAATTTGTTGTATTAGGGTGAGGAGAGAAAGTCATGTGGGTGCACACGTCAGAACTTTAATACTATCATGGGTAAAACATTGATAACCTTTTTTTTCTATTAACCGATTTCCACATATTTATGAAAGGGCCCAGCTTATTCTAATACCCTCTGCATTTGAAGTTTTATATATGTTATTCTTTACGACAGAAACACAATGTATGGACCTCAATAAGTTGAGCAATAGCAAGCGACAAGGAAATGATATATCCTGCAGTGCGAACACGGAAGGGAGAAATCGTTGGTTTCACGTTAAGATTAACGATGCAGAAACATGGTCGCATTGAAGCGTAGTTTACGTTTTAACTGCCTGCCTGCCTTTTATGGTAGCGTCAGCAATTTCCATTCCCCGGGTTTCGTTTACAGTGAACTCGTTTCAAAACTTATAAGAAGTTCAGGTAATCTAGTTAAAACTAGTAATCTAGTTCTGTTATAAGTGAATCATACCCTAAGACACTGAAGTATAATGAGTACTCTAAGCGTGTTTTAAACAGTCTAGGGTATTGAATAGCTCAGATTAGAAAGCCATAACTATTTGACGTTTATGAAATAACTGGCATTCTATTTTAGATGTATCACGGGAATGTATTTCTTCATAAGGTTAAACTTAAGGAAATATTCATGAAACAGAAAGAATTCAGGTGAAGTGATGCATTAATTCAATGACTAAATGACAACCTTGCAGGGGGACTTAGCACCTCGAACGAAAAGCGAGCTTCTTTGCCTGACGACGCACGCTCCCAAGAGGATGGATGAGGCGAATGAATCCGAAGGCCGGCCGGAAAGATACCACGACAGAGCAGAGGGCAGGGCTCCTACATTTCTAGAGGGTTTCTACTTCTGCAGTTACAAGCACCCCGGTGAATGCTGGCTCAGCCCGGTTCCTCTCCCACATTCGAGCTCGTACTCCCAAGGGGGCCGCGGAATTCGGAAACAAGTTAACGTGCCCCCTCGGGGACCCCATGTGGGCCCCAGAAACCATAAGGCCCGCTTTCCAATCCGAAGGATCAGATTTCCAGAGCGCATTTGTTCCCCTACCGTGCTGTTGCCTCGGCTCTCACCGACGCTTCCAACCAGGAAAGAAACCTAACGGAATGAAGTGTGGAATGAAATTATTAATGTAGCAAAATGGAGAGACAGAAAATTCGGAGGATTTGGGAATCTTACCCAACACTCACTTGCCGACCTGGGGAACCCCGACCTGGGGAACCCCGACCTGGGGAACCCCGACCTGGGGAACACCCCCCCCCCAAAAAAAAAAGAAACATGGGTCAGGAAGATCGGCCACAGGGATGGAACCCACGACCTCCCGAATGCAGGCTACAGACGTTACCGCCTGAGCCAAGCAGCTCGGTATGCATTAATTCAAGTATGAATACTGATATGAATTCAACAACACGAAATCGATAAAAGGAACATTTATTCATAATACAGATAGCAATAGTAATCTTTATTAACGTAGTTTGTAACGTTACAACTGATTCGCATTTTTGTATCATTTAGCAATCCACGCAATTTTTCTGAGGGCGATATGGAATGATAATAATAAAAAATATGTGTCATCCAGATGTGTAGATGCGGGCACGAATAGTGTATCTAAATTATCTAATGGAACACATACATAAGAACATAAAACTAGTTACACTATGAAAAAAAAGTTGTTTAATGACGTCAATTGCAGGATCACATCAGCGTCACCGGTGTGCCGGAATTTCGTCTCGCAGAAGTTCTTTCACACGCCAGTAAATATACTGACATGGAGCTGTCTATGCAGCGCTTAACCATTCCGGTATACTGCGATATTGCCTCCAGTATAAATATTGCACCTTTGTGATACGGCATCCCTCTTTACCTTTATGTCTGCGGGAAGTATACGTCTCGAGAGATGACTGGCTTTATAGGTGAATAGTGTGGAGCGGCACCGCGCGACTACTCATGTTCTGGAGATTTCAGCTCCACAACTCCTGTACCTAAGTCTTTGATGGCATTAATACGTGCGTACGAAATTAAATATTTCACTATATTTCTTCGACTGCCACATTTACTTCTAAAGTTTTGACGGATTAGTAGTCCTAGGGAAGTATTTTGTACTTCAGAAATAAAAAAATTGAATTATGTATGACAAATGCAATTATTTACCTATACCATTATAAATTTAGACATAGCCATAACTATTTTCATAATCTGTTGCAATATATGAAAATATACATTTTCAGTTTGTTAAAAGCGAAACTTGTATAATATGGCTTGCACATGATGTTTTCTCCATCTGTAGAAAAATGCACTGAATCTAACTGCTCCATTATTGTATACCTGAATTTATCGCTATAGTCCTGCGGTTTAGACATGCTTAAAGATTTATTTCAATTGGCAATTAATCCAGAGTTAGGCTCCCTATTCCCAACTACTGCAGTGCACTGCACTATGCATCCTGGACCGGATGTGCATAACACACCCAGTGGCTGACCTTGCCCTGTGTCCATATCATCGCGACCTGCAGTGCTCTCTTGGTACTGGGAACGTACTGAAACCCCTCACCTCGTTCATGACCCATTGTGCCAGAATCCATGTAAGATATTGTAGATACACACCTAATTTCACTGATATACTTTTGTACAATAGATCATGGTAAGATGCCTATCGGGGAAATATTGCTAAAGTACAGTACCAGCTGGATGTAGTGTGCATTGAGGGTAACAGCCCTGTGTTAGCTGTTTCTCCGCTTTGAAACCAAACAAACTTTTAGTAAGAACTAAAGGTGGTACCTTGCTTATGACGTCCGGTTATTTTGAAGTGTCCAGGAGCTTGTGAATGAAGTAGCAGAGTCAAATGTTACACACCTTGAGCATACATTGCAGTGTAGGAGTGCCATTTGAAGGCGCTCTGCAGCGGCCATATTATGCCAGTCACATAAAGTGACACCACACCCTAATCCTCAGGAAAAATGCTATTGTTTCCTTGAGGTAAGATGCTGAGTTTTATTTGCCACTAACGAAAATATATTAGTAGCAAAATGCCCCGTACTATGCCCAAGCAACAAATAGTCAGTGGCATGAAGAAACCCTACAAATGGCTATGGTATATGTAAGGACTATTGTAATGAATCTTTGTAGAGCCTCGCAGGTTTATGGCATCCCTAACAAATCCCTGAAAAGACGTCTACTGAAAAACCATGATGAGAACGCGCTTTCAGATCAATGAAACAAGGTTTTTACAGGGCTACGCACAACTGAACATTGTCTCATGGTGGACGTAAAATCTCAAGAGCTCAGTTCCCGGTCATCCTCACTGTACTGTGCAAAAGAGCTGCAGTTCCATCAATGCTCAGTTTGGATTTGAAACTTATCGCTTATACCCTTACAACCCGAAGATAATTTCATAGAGGACGGTTAACCTTCTTGATGTGATTGCTACTGTTGAGGAAAGTAGTAATGAAGGAGGGCAACCCGACAACAGCGGATGTACTAGAGTTTCTCTTCCAGGGAAAGACAAAGGCAGACTTGGAGCAGGGACTC
The DNA here is from genome assembly GCA_030765045.1 of Tenodera sinensis. NCBI lineage: Eukaryota > Metazoa > Arthropoda > Insecta > Mantodea > Mantidae > Tenodera > Tenodera sinensis. The sequence goes on from JAUKNM010000152.1 coordinate 108,352, forward strand.
AGAATGAGCCGATGGCAGTAACATCCTTTGAAGATATTACTTCTGTACCTACTTTGGATCCACTACCATCTAAGCGTAGAAAGAAAACTGCAGTTATGACAAAAAACTTTGAATAGAAGATTCAAGAGCTCTATGAAAACCCAAGAAATCAATTCCAAGTCAATCTAGAGTTAGGGAGATAACCAGGTAAGACAGTGTTGTTGACTATTGGACTGAGAGCGCTCTAAGTTACTATGATCAAAATATACCATAGGCATAATGGATTCAGTGCGTCATTTACAATAAATGGTTACATAAAACCTGCATGGAGGAAGAAAACGTTTGCCATAATTTCGCAAAGCAACTCTGATTTCATATGAAAGTAAACATTTCATTTGTTTATTTTTACATGTATTTGTATTTTATTTTCCGCTATATTCCTTATAAGCATATTAAATGTTCACTTTTAATCATATTTGTAGCTAGATTGTACTGTAAATGCACAAAAGTAGTATTTGGATCACCTTTCGATAAAATTGGTGATCGGGTGATATCATTTAAAAAATTCCAAGAATTTGGAAGAAGTGCATCATCCACCTCGTTATGATGATGTCTTATCCGTGTATGGCAATTTGTATGAAACAGATGATTCCAATTCTGAAGATAAACTGAACAGGTGAACTTTAGGTTCATAAACTGGTCATAAAGGAGAGGATGAAGGCAATGCATGTCCTAAAACATGTATTCTGTAGGTAACATCATTTGCTTGTCAAAAGTATTATTATGACTATAATTGTTATTATTGTTATTCGTGTTGTTGACAACACACTTAAAATTGTAAGTTACACTACGAATTATAATGCATAATGTACTCATTGATCTATCTTTGATCTATCTAATAAGATAATGCTAATAGAAAACTTGTATATTTAAGTTAAATGAAGCTAAACATGGGAATGAAGGAAAAATACAATTAAAAATAAATGCCCACATATAAGCACTAAAGTATAGTGAGGGCCTACTGGGCCCCGCGCGATTAAAGTCGTTCTGCCAGGGCACGTGCCTAACGGAGGGTCAATGCTGAAAGCAAACTTTGAACTTCAATCTACGCTTTGATCCTCCAAACGTTAAGTTGGGCATCTTTCCACGATCTACAGTATATTTACCAAGCAAGACACCTTTGTCAATTACACTGGCCGACAAAATTCAATTTTGTAAACTTAACGAGCACCAAGATGGATCATCCTTGTATTTAGACCTGCTGAACAGGAATATGGCATTGGTTTTTCCTCATCACACACAGTTTCTGTGTAAATGGTACAATTAACTATCTAATTCTTTTCGGGTTTTGTGATGCTTAAACAGTGTGATTTGGTCTGTAAGCGCTAATATATCAACTTAGGGACCATGAAATGGTAGGAAAATGTTTTCATACATACATTAATTATTTTTTTGGCTTTTACTGCGCCTGTTATGTGTGCCACTACTATTATCTGACAGTAGCCAGCCATCATACCTGTTGCACATTGCTCCTGATAGCATTGCTCCAATGTGGACATGACCCAACGAAATCTTTCCCCGTGTTCATCGGAGACTTGTCCAACAGCACGAGCAGGAAATGAGTTCAAGTGTGAGTGAAGAATGTACACTTTTAGCAACATGTTGCAACCGAGATTACGGTAAGACTGTGGTAGTTCGTGGGCCAACACATCACTGATGTCTGTTCTCTTGTTTCCAAACAAATCAGAATATGGATTTTGAAAGAATTTCAGCAGTGCAGTTCAAGGGAGTCCAAAGCTTTGTCCATTGCAACAACAAAGGGCTTCATATATCCAAATTTTATGTGAACTGGTGGTAACAAATGGTCTTTCAATTTCATCAATGGAACGTTTGTAAATTTCTTGCAACCAGGTTCCATTTGTGTACTGGCAGGCCAAGTCCTTCTGTTGAGGTGACTCTTCCGATCACAGTTATCCCATTCACAATGAAAACAGCAATGCTTTATATATCCAGATTGTAAACCTGCAAGGATTCCAATTACTTTGAAGTCAGCATAGATCTGCCACTTGGACTGTTGTATTGAACTTTATAAGACAAAAGTTCCAACTATTGCTGTATGCTTCCTATATTTGAGTGGTATAAGCTATGAGAGCAGGAGAAAATACATTACTATTGTAAAATAGTACCACTTTGAGGCTAGCTTTGGAGCCATCAACGCATAGTCGCCATTTTACTGGTAAATGTTTCATTCCCATAGCGTTAAACAGACCATTTGCGCCATTGCAATAGCAGAGTGAGTCTTCCATGACAAAGAATGGTGCGAAGCCAGTTTGACGATGCCCAAAAGCAAAAAAAAAAACGCTAGCATCTCTGTCTAGTAAATTCCACTGTTTTAGACCCGAACACAAGACTTAAGCTTGTGCCTTAGAAAGATTCAGGTCACTGACAAGGACATTCAAATAATTTTGTGTCAGGAAATGTGGCGTCGTTCCTTCGTAATCGAAATCAGAGCTTGCATTCTCCGTGCCTGCACTACCTTCTACCTGGGTTTCATCCTTGAATAACAATGTGCCTGGAGGAACAGGGACAGGTAAGGAGGAACTGCGGTACGGGTCGAATAGCTGACTTGGTGTAGGGATACTTGATTGTTTCTGTTCTTCCGCTTCTTCCCTGCTATTTTAGCCATGCAGAAACAGCAATCAACGACGTGATCGGCCGGTTCCCACCATATCATCGGAATAGCAAAAGGCATTGCAACTTTACCTTTTTTCTTCACCCAACCATTAAGACAAGACAAACAGTTCACAAAGGCAATATGTGATGCCCATTTTCGGTCCTGATTACCTAACTGCACCCAAATAAGGACCATACAGTTTCTTCACTGGGTGTCACATGTATGCATGATTTAATACTGTAACAAAACTGTAAATCCCATATTTCGGTTACCCTTCTATCACTTTATTTCCTCAATTTTTTTTACAAATGCGCAATTTTCCTCTCGTTGTTAATACAGTTTATAGTTCATTCTGCTATCACAATTGTCTTTCTGATAATATTTCTCAGTCTTTCAATATTTGTCTCCAGTTTCTCTGTCCCTTATATCTTGACTATTACGATACAATCACTCGAGGACACACGCGTACTCATTGACAGGCTGCCCGACTCACTCTTGCAACTACGACAACTTGCAACTACACGACGACTAAACAACAAATTAACTCAAACTGACTCAAAAGTAAAAACTGCTGCCTGTCTGTGATTCTATTTATACTGGAGCCGATGTCAATGCGCACGTGCGATGACTCAGTGAAAAACGTAGAACACTCTCGATTCCTTTCTTTTGTGTTTTACCACCACTATTGTTTATGGTCACGTATACACAGCCGCTCGTCGTATTCAAGGTCACAGATGTAGCAAAAGATTATTGGGTGATTCTTAAGTCTATGTAATTATTTTTATAACCATTCTTCTATACTGAGATATATTTAGAACTGAGAGTTCTATAGAGAAAACCAACATATTTGTGGTTGGGCGGCCAAAAGGCGCAAGACAATTTCCATTGTTGAAAGTTTTTCATTGTAGACCAGTGTTATACAACTTGTTGGCTAATATGTAACAAATTATTTTTAAAATAAAGAACGCATCTTGTTTACACAAACTTATGACACAACAACATTTAGAGGTCGCTTTTATCACCTTAAAACTTAATTTGGCTATACTCAACAGTTTCTAAGAAAATTGCTCACTTGTACCCTTAAATGTCACTCATAGAGAAGTAGGTTCAAGGAAGCAATGAAAAAAACAAGCTCGCATATATACGTCAACAAAGAAACCATACGCCTTTAACATAAATAAGCTGTTATACTTAACACTGGTAGCAATTTCTAGAAGAACACGCCCACTAAAAGATGGGGTAAAGTTTAATCTCCGGTATTTCCCTTTCTGTGGAATGTTACAGAATTCACAGCATAAAAATGGCATGTGCCGTAAATTTTAAAAATTGTTCTCAAAATGATAAACTGTATATGAAATTAAAGATTAGATTCCAAATAATAGGTCTACTCTAAAGCTAAAACTGTGGTAGGTTGAAATATTTTTGTCATTTGGTCTCCCCTTAAGGGAACTTTTCCTCAGGAAAGTGTTTAAAAATTCTAAGTATGCACTTCTCAGGTAATTACAGAACAAATTTGAACACCTCTTCAGCCGGTTCATAGAACATTAGAGAAGACTTGAAGTTTCAAAGTCAATATTACAGTGGTGAAGTGGCTGTTGCAGAGAAACGTGACTGGAATACGATGTACCCACCCTTCTATTACACACCACGCAGTAAAACAATGAAAACTCAGCAACATAGACCATAAAAACGTAAATAATTACATCGCATGTTCAGAATAAAGTATGAGTTTAAGGAATCCATCTGCGAAAACGGAGCAAACATTGCCAAAGCTCATAAATACGGATTTTAGTGTTATTGAACACTAAAAAGCTTATGCCAAGGTTTTATGAAGCTATGTGCGCTCTGTAGATCTGAGAACTTTTAAAGCGAGTCATACAGCGATTTAAATGCCCGACCGTACACCTAGCTCCTAACAAATTGTGGTAAAAGGATTAAGGTTTGCCTATATTAAGCGGACAAACCATTGAAGAGAGGCCTAAGAATCCGTCAAATACAACATAATCTGTACAGGAGCAGAAAAACACGAAGAAGGGTCTATATGCAAACTAAACGCTTTCTCAGTGCTAGATAAGATTATTTTTAAACCGTCTTTTCCCGGGTTCTCATTCGTATACAGTTCTCATTTTGAAGTTGTTCCACATAAAGTAATTTTAGGTACAAATCGACAACATCTTGCACCCCTCTTTATAAACAAATATAACCTAAGATGCAAAGCCCTTTCTGGGCCATGGTCTACTGCCCAGCCACTGCATCCCCCCCCCCTCAGCCCACCACAGCTGTCATGAGTGGGGTGCAGTACTGGAGGGTGTTACGTGGTCATCGCTCTGGTCTCTCCCGGCCGGTTATGCGGCCTACGTAACCAGGACCGCTACTTTTCAATCAGGAAGCTCCTCAATTGCCCCTGAGTGCACCCCATACCAGGTCTCACAGTCGAAGAAAATCTCCACTACAGTACCGAGAACCAAACCCTGGTCTGCCACTTGCTAAGCAGCCGTGCTACCAACACACTAAGGAGGCGACCCAACTTTATAAATATCGGCATAAAAAGGAAGAGATTAATTTTCGTTAATGTAGTTGTAATGCTATTAAACAATAATGTACATATTGTGTATGCTTGTAAGCAAACAATTTAAGCCACATATTTAAGATTTAGCTTCCCGCAAAACAGTAGGATAACTAATCACATCCCTACAATTTATTAACATAACGTGACACCAGCCGCGGAGCACAACAAAAGACAGTCGGGGCCAAGCTACTTCACACCACATACCAGGCACAGCGTGTATCAAATGCGCTTAAGGTCAAGCTTCCCCATACCACTCACGCTAGCAATCACGTGATAACAATAAGCGCAGAACGTCAGAAAGGATTTTCCCGATCATTCGAGAAGTGTCCGGCGGCCGACTTGTTTGTAAATGTTCGAGAAAGATCTGGCTACGTATAAGAGGTTACCAAGTGCGTGAAAGCAGGCAGTTTTTGGGCTGATCAGTGTGTCAGTGAGTGCTAGACAGCTGTGAAAGACACGTTACTTGGAAGTAAAGACGTTTAAGCGAGTGTTGAGTGATTGTATCATCGGAGTTAGTGTTTGAGAGACAGAGAAAGTGAATAGACAGTGAAAGGAGTGAGTCAAGGCTACGAAAAGAAGAGAATTGTTTGTTGTAACATCACGAAATACTTTAGATTCTGTTAACATCAGTAGAAGAGGAGTGTGTCTTTGTGCAAACCTTTAGAGGAAAAATAAAGCAATAGAAACGTAAATGGACTGGACTGTTGTCGTTTTATCACAATACTAATAAAGGTTGTAATTAGAAAATGTTAGTTTAACCAACTAATAATTTCATGTTGAGGAAACAATTTTAAAGGCAATAAAGAAATAATAGGAACGTAACATCTCTGGAACAAAATTTAAAATATGCACGAAACGTGGTATATATACCGTATACCGTATATTAAATGTTTATTACTGCATTCTATTTTCATCTGAATTGAACTGAAATACTGGATATTCGAAATTTAACAGTTGCGTATAAATAAAATGTTTCCAATATATTGAGGCAATTAGGAGATCATTAGTAAGTTCTGTGAGAAACTTTTCACAGTTATGGAGATTGTGCAAAAGAACGCGATGGAGAGAACACCAGAATGCAAGGGACACGAGCTCGATGTATTAATTTACTGTGCGTGGGAGCACCTCGTTAATTTGAACGACGTTCGCGGATCGTTGATGGGCGTGGGGGTCTGGTGGCGAATGTGCTGAAATAGTTACAGTGCAGTCAGACTGCTGGCCAAAGAAGCAACGCTGTGTGTTCAGGGAAGCTTATAGGACAAAGTAGACACATTCAATAGAATGACGTGGCATGAACCATCCTTCAAACGAAACATTAAAAAGGTTCGGAATAAACTAGAGATCGCTACGTTTCCACATCGTGCTGAAAGCTGTAAGGAGCTTTTTAAAGTATAGTAATAAATACGACAAAAGTCCGGTTACTTTTC